>JAJMEQ010000001.1:0-235295 GCA_030574255.1 Groenewaldozyma tartarivorans | reverse complement strand
ATCACCAATCCGGAAAAACCTTGCAAGACTGTTCTCGGCATTACGCCTATGCATAATACTGACTACCACGCTCTACTGAGCAAGTTTGGTAAAAGTTGTAAGAACTCGGCCACTGCCATCAACCCTTTGGGAGTATCAAGAAGTGCTTTGATGTCGAGTCCTTTAAGAGCCTTGGCCCAGACAATTTCCAGAAGCCGTAAAATCTCAGCATAGGCCGCACAAACTGTCTCAAAACAAAACATAACAGAAGTATGAAGATGCTATAGAACCTCTAGTACCATTTATAAGTGGAATTTCGCCCAAAAACTGGAGTTGTATGTTTATTCAGTTTTTCGTGGGGTCACGTGACTTGGCCATCCCTATAAGTTTACCTGAAAAACATGATCGCGCGTCCTTCGGGACATTTGGTCAATTTGAAACGATACAGAGAAGATTAGCATGGCCCCTGCATAAGGATGACACGCTTTACAAAGAGATTTACCAAGTTTTTTTTTTTACTACTATTATTTTTACTATTCTTCCATTTTATTTACTTTCTCTTTTAGTCCAGGAAGGTCAGCCAAGATAACTACTGTTTATTATCCAATTTAGAATCAACCTCTTCGGTAACCCGATCTCAATTTATTGCTTGAGCTTTTGCTTTGGGTGTTGATTTTTAAATTTTTTAATATGACCGATCGGTGGGTTCGAATTTAAATAAGGATAATATAATATTCTTGCAAAACAACAACAATAAAAACGCGGTTGACCGCGATATATATTTCAGTTAGGGAAATTGCTAATATTTACCCTATTATTTATCATGGATTTTCTGGGCAATAGCTCCAAATTGAGTCTTAGAAGCTTAGAAGAAGAGGAGGATGACGAGGATGTTTGGCCCGGGTCATTGTCAGACGCATCTCATGTTACTTCTGCTACTACCAATCCCAGTGAAAATGGATCAGCCAAGCCAAATGACATGCCCAATTCCAAAGTCCAACAGGAGAGTAACAATGGTGCTTTAAGGCCACATTCTGTCAATATATTATCTAAGGATAATAGCTATTTCACTAGTACTATATCCTCGTTTGATGCACTCAGCTTGAACGATAAACCGAGTGCCACCACCGCTGCTGGCACAGGTACTGCCGACGCGTTGAATACTACTGACGGTGGTGATGTGAATGGTGCGAGATACGAGCGCGAAAATATGGAGAAGTTAAAAGAAGAAAATCTTCAGTTGAAAGTTAGGCTGGCCCTACTGAAACAGCATGAAAATGGAGCTGATGCCTTTGCAGCCGCTCAAAGACTTGTAGATGAGGAGAAACGAGCTAGCAGAGAGCTTTTAAATGAGAATTCCAAATTGAAAGAGCAGGTGAAATCGTTGAAGGCTGATATCCGTGCCAGATCACGGGCTACTGATAACTTCGTTGAACAAATACAAAATTTAACTGAGAGGATCCAGTCAGACGACGAACACTTAAAAGCATATGAAGATATTATAGAAGGCCTAAGAAGGGAAAATATGGAACTAAGCAGTGTCATAAGGGATAGTAGATCAAGCCGATCAAGCTCGAGAGGTATTGGTGCCATGGATAGAGTACGAGATATGAATAGACGACTGTGGGATACGAGCAGTAATCCAGAATATGAAGATAATCATACAATGGCACTAATTATACATGACGCTATTAGGATACTAGAGGAAGTTTTAAAAGACGAACCCCCATATGATGTCATCAATAACCCGGATATTGTTAGGCAAGCGGAATGGCTTAGGGATCTGGTTGAAACAGCCGTAACTGCACATGAATATTTAGCAGCATTTTATACCGAAGTGTTCGAACTGGTCCTCGAAGGACGAGAGTATAATGTGGATGAAAGCCCTGAAACTGTTGTTGAGCTTATCAAGGATATGATTCATCAGAATGAGACCTATCGTATTGACCATGATGAGATTTTGCATACATGCGATAGGTTACGGAGTAGACTAGAAGAGGTTGAGTCACTGAAGGATCAGAAGATCAGAGACCTACAATTTACGTGTGATCAATTGTCAAAGGAATTGGAAGTTCTAAAGAATGATGAAACATTAGATAGGCTTGCAAATATACTTCGAAAGCGCAATATTGTTGCTAAGTCCCCGTCAGATATTGTATCACAACTGGAAAATCTGGTTAAAGATATTGAAGAACGGAAGGTACGAAATACGAATAATAGCGAGATACAAAATGAACTAGCACGGGTTATTAGAGAGAAGAAAGATCTAGAGGTTCAAGCAAGTAATATGAAGCTTGATATTGATGAATTGACTCGAGAGAAGCATGAGATTGAATCCGAACTAGCTGTTGCTCAATCTAAGTTGGCTGTGGCATCTTCGGATGATAGTATATCAGATACAAGTGATTCGAATGATCCTCCACCAAAGTCGAGATACCGTGTTTCAGTAGGAGCTTCAGTACTGAAAAATGGAGCTGTTGCGTCATTACAGAAGGATAAGATCATTCAATTGGAGACTACCATCAATATGCTAAAGAATGATATTCGCGTTAAGGAAGAAGCTCTAAAGAGTAAAAATGAATTTTTGGCTGATTATCAACAACGGTCGTTAGATTTTATCGTAACATGGTTTGACTGGGCACATTCAATTTTAGGCGAAGATTGGTATCAAGGTACTTTAAGGAAAATTGAATCAGTAAAGGATAAGCTGTCGCAGTTAGAAATGATGAAAAAGTTAATGCAAGATGCCATTTCAAGAATCTCCAAAAAATTTGATCTAGATGTTACTGGATCTGACTCACCTACTCCTACGCCTGCAGTGGAAGAAGTTGATAGTAAAACTTGGAAGGCTCGATATGAAGAAATGACTCGCAAATTCAAGAAAGAAAGGGAAAGAAGAGAGCAGGAACATAAAACGTACGTTCAATCTCTCGCCCAAGTAAGCGGTGGCAAGAGAGGTTCATCTCCAGATGTATAAATGAGTAATTTTTATGATATTATGAGTTATATGAATGCATATATCCTTCATTTTCATTTTGCTAGTTCGTAGAATGCACAGTAGCTGGCCTGCGGTATAGCTAAGCACCATAAATTTATAAATCGCTAGAATTGAAATTTCAATCAAAATCTATAGCGGGCTACCCCAGGTCTGATCTATAGCGCTAGATCTTGAGCTCGAGCTGCTCGATTGATCCGGATCCATCGATATCGATCGATCGATCGAATTCTAATCGATTAATCGATTAATATTTTTGTAGACCAGATCTGGAAAGACGACGTCTCATTCCTGAATTCTCGAGAATCTAGATATTCAATATGGCGTAAGTGCATTGGTATACTACGAAATCAACATGGGCTAATATTTTAGTGACTTATTGGGAATACCCAAGTCAGAATTGTCCGAAGCCGATCTGGCGCGACTAGAAGAGTACGAATTTAATTTTGGCCCACTATCAGTATTGCAAAGTGCAGTTCAACAGAATACTCCAGTGTTAATATCATGTCGAAACAATAGAAAGCTATTGGCAAGAGTTAAAGCATTTGATAGGCATTCTAACATGGTACTAGAAAATGTTAAGGAAATGTGGACAGAACAGAAAAAGAATAATGTCGTGCATCGAGATAGATTTATAAGTAAAATGTTTCTTAGAGGAGATTCAGTGATACTTGTATTGAAAAGTACTGTTTAATTTATGTTACATGAGACGGAAAGAGTACATAGTGTGGCCTCAAGTTATCACTTGGGATCTGCTGGTTACACTTGATTGAATCTAGTTGACTTGATTTATTATACATATTATCATACTACTTAATTTATGCCCTTTTAGTTTGTTTACTTCTTTGCTTCTTTCGCTCCTTTTCACGTTCACGTTGCTCAATTTTACGTTGTTCAGCAGGACTGAGCTTAGAGATTTCACTTTGTCTAGCACGCTTCTCTTCAGCCTTCTTCTGTGCCAACTGTTCAGCACGAGCTGACTCCAATGACTTTTGCACCTTCCTAATCTCTGCTTCACGGGTGTTACGAATCTTCTTAACAACCTCAGGACGCCAATGCTTGGACACGATAGTATCAACCAGTTCAATAACTGCATTCAAGATCTTTGCCGATGTTTCGTACTCCTCTTCAGTAGTGGGAAATTTCAACGAAAGAACAATTTTAGTGGATGATTCGGTATCCTCTACTTTAGTAGGAGCAATAGCACCTTGATCAGTGATTGCAAAATATTCCAAAACCTTTTCGGCACCTGGGCTAGCAATGGCATCGGCTAATTTAGCATTGAACAAAGTTTCAGTGATTTCACTGCTTTCAGTCATGAAAGTGAAGTAAATTGGTAACTTATTAGAATCAACAGTCTTGGTCAATGATAGGAAGTAGTTGTTTTCACGAGCTACTCTCATAACATCTTTATTAACCACACCGAATACGAACGGCTCGATCAATGAAGGCGAGCTTGGAGTAATAACAATTGAAATGAAATCCTTAGGTTCTTGAGAACTGAGGAAAAATGAAATAACATATTCAATTATCAAAGTGATAAAGTTCTGTCTTCCCAATAATCTGAATTTGGCAGTCAAGTCACGAATATTCAACCTTCCAGTTGCATAAGTAGTATATGCAGTAGCGCCGTCTGATACAAGTAACCTTTCTATTGACTCGTCGTCTGATGCACCACGAACACCAACTTGGTAGAATTGCTCCTCCAAGACTGATTTATGGTGCTTAACCCAATTGATAACTTTCCGTTTATTGATTCCTTCGCCAATTCGATGCAATATGATGTACCCAACGATACCGGCTATAATAATCAATTCCTTGGTCCAATTATAGTGCTTCAATCGCTCCAGAATGGTATACTCATTCCACGTCTGAGCAGGAATTGGATCAGTCAAGGTGATAAAGGAAAGGCTAGAGCGTTAGTTCCAATTGTGTTCAGAGATAGAAGGTTATTACTTCCTGCTGTAACTTACAATTTCTCAAAGGGACTCGATGCTACCCTAGGAGCAACCTCAGCGGCAACCACACCTTGCGATGCCAAGAGCAAAACCGAGAGGATGGGAAGAATCATCGTTGAAGGGAGATAAAGGAGGAGTAGAAGAAGTTGAGAACTGCACAACTGAAATTATGATGCTTTTTGGTAAGGAAATTAGATCTGATCAGCGGGGATAAAGATCGAGCCCTACAGCTTTCGAAATTTGAATTTGGATGCGATTTTGAGAATATTTGAATTCGGGATTCCCTATCGATCGATAACGTTAACGTTAGAAAAGTCTTCGAGAGTACGTATACTCCTCGGCATATTTATCAACATGTACATGTGCTCAGGTCAGCCTAGCTATCGATCCGGCTGGACAAATTTATAATTATAACAGTGAAAATTCTTGATCCGGGGAAACTCACTTGGAACTGTATAAAATAGACAAAATTGGCGTGTTTTCAATTATGTTAAGGGACATATAATAAGGCAATATTGCATTTGGTGTATATGGAATGAGGAAAGTATTGGTGTCTAGTAGACTAGTTTTTCGGTCTGAAGCGCTATGCCTAAGATTTACCAGTAAAGTCAGAAGCCCTGGGTACCGATTATACTACCGTCAATATACCTCTGATAGTGAGGGAGACAATTCAGTTACATTACAAGAGCGTATAAACGCAATTCCAGTTGATAGGTATCGCAATTTTTCTATAGTTGCTCATATCGACCATGGGAAATCGACATTAAGTGACAGACTTCTCGAACTGACTGGGGTAATTGAAAAGGGCAGTAATAAGCAGGTACTTGATCGCTTAGACGTTGAGAAAGAGCGAGGTATAACTGTTAAGGCACAGACATGTACAATGATATATAATCACAAAGGTAAAGACTATTTATTGCATTTGGTGGATACTCCAGGCCATGTTGATTTTCGACAGGAAGTATCTCGAAGTTATGCTTCCTGTGGTGGAGCTTTGTTACTCGTTGATGCCAGTCAAGGAGTACAGGCGCAAACGGTTGCCAATTTTTATCTTGCATACAGTATGGGACTAAAACTTATACCTATAATCAACAAAATAGATTTGAAGCATGCAGATATACCGAGAGCAAGGGACGAAGTTGTAAATATGTTTGAGTTGGAGGAGAAGGATATAGTTGAGGTATCTGCAAAAACTGGGTTAAACGTTGAGAAAGTTTTACCTTCTATAGTTGAAAATATTCCTCCTCCAGTTTGTTACCCTGATGATCCCCTAAAATGCTTGGTTGTTGATTCTTGGTTTGACAAGTACATAGGAGTTATAGTCCTGGTGCATGTAGTTGGTGGAACGGTAAAGGCAGGTGAGAAGGTCATGTTTTATCATACTGGTAGGAAATATGACGTTAGAGAAGTGGGTATTATGCATCCTAGCGAGCTGCCAACTAAGAAGCTTTCTGCTGGTCAGATTGGGTATATCGTTGCAGGAATGAAAAACCCAGACGAGGCTCATATAGGTGATACAATGATGTCTGTTAAACAGTCAGTCGAGCCATTACCAGGCTTTGAAGTTGCCAAGTCAATGGTATTTTTTGGCGCATTCCCTGCTACTGGCTCTGATTTTAACAAGATCCAAGAAAGTATAAACCATTTGATCTTGAATGATAGATCTGTTACTCTCGAAAAGGAAACCTCTAATTCGTTAGGTCAAGGCTGGCGACTGGGATTTTTGGGAAGTTTACACGCTTCTGTTTTCAAGGATCGCTTGGAGAAAGAGCATGGAGCTTCATTAATTTTAACTGCTCCAACTGTACCTCATAAGGTAGTCATGAAAGATGGCACTGAAAAAATAATAACTAACCCTGATGATTTCCCAAGTCTTATGGACCAGAAAAACAAAGTAGCAGATATTCAAGAACCATATGTCGAAGCATTGATAACTACACCTGGTGATACTCTGGGAAAAGTTATTCAGCTATGTGAAAATAACCGAGGGCAGCAGGTAAGCCTTTCATTTGTAAATAATGGGCAAGCAATGCTAAAATATCTCATTCCTTTGTCACAATTGGTTGACGACTTTTTCGGGAAATTGAAAAGTGTAACTAAAGGGTACGCATCATTGGATTACGAAGATGCTGGATATCGAACATCATCGGTGGCTAAACTAGAACTGGTTGTTAATGGCAAAAGTGTAGATACACTATCACAGATTTTACATACGAGTCAGATTGACTCAAAGGGTAGAGAATGGGTCCAGAATTTTCGAAAGTACATGAGGCATCAACTTTTTGAGATTATTATCCAAGCCAAGTGTGGCAACAGGATAGTTGCTCGTGAAACAATCAAAGCTAAACGTAAAGACGTTTTAGCAAAATTGCATGCATCTGATATCACTAGAAGGAAAAAACTTCTTCAGAATCAAAAAGAAGGCAGGAAGAAATTGCAAGCCAGATCTATAGGGAATGTAGTTATTCCCGAGGAAGCCTTCCGAGGATTTCTATCCAAGTGAGAATAATAACAAATTAATCTTCTCTCTGTTTCTTGTGTTCAGGTCCGTCTTGTTGTTGCTGTAATTGCTGAGAAGTGATAGCGTTCTCAATAAACTCTCGTAAACGTTCTTCAGGGTTTTCGGCAGTCAAAATGTTCTCGAGAATCCGCCGTTTTTCAGGATCGTCTTCTTCCTCTACAGACCTCTCATAACTATACCGTATTTGGGTACCACTTATATCTCCAGAAAATATAGAAGACCCTCCAACCTCAAGTGACCGTAAATATTCTATAACTTCAGGGAACTCGTCATCTTCTTCTAATTTTTCTAGAGCTGTCTGGCCAGCACTGTTTTTGGCATCTTTATCAGCACCAAGTTCTTCTATCAAAAATTTTGCAGTTTTTAAGTCTTCAACAACATGTAATGCAGTATCACCATCATTATCAGTGGTATTTATATTCCCTTTAGCTTCATTTACAAGATACTGGAGTAACTCAAGGTGACCATATGAAGCTGCAGCATGTATTGGTGTATACCCGTTTTCATCCTTATCCTCTGCAGAGAATTCCCCAGATAATATGTATTTTTTTACCTGCTCAATGTCGTTATCCGACGCAGCTACCCAGATATTGTTCGGCATGGTCAAAATTTTGAAATTTCAGACTTATAATGATATTATAATAATACTGGGCCGCCGTAGCTAGCTATATATACCGCTTGATCAGATCTGCTTAACCTAAGTGAGAAAATATGCAATATTGAAATCATGATCAATCGATGTCGCGACCGCGGTCAAGATATCTTGCGCACGATACAGACGTCTTGGAACTATTCGTCGAGTAATCCATAATCGTATTTATTCCTATCCTATAAGCAAATCAGCCGGATTACTGGTAAAGTGGAAGATAATTATGTGTATAAGGTAACTCTCAAAAGAAAAACGGTCTAAATCATATTTAAATTTATTTATTTTGCATAATCTCCCAGTATATTATAATGACGAATCCATTGCTATTCGTTTTAAAGGGGCTTCATAAAACACAGAGTTTCATGGCATTGCGGTCGTCTAATAGTGAATTGGAAGACAGTATAACAATTCATGATGATAATAATGACATAGATATAAGTAAACCTCATCATTCAGAGACAACAAGTGAGAGTACCAATAAAAGCGGGCCAAGTTCAAGTAGAGACACAAGTACCGATTCTATAGCGTTCCGGAATGAATACGAGACGCCAAATCAGACTAGGGGAGGCAAGCGGGTCACTGGCGAACGGCGGAACCTAAGGTCAGAAGATAAGCATCCTAAAGATGATGGATCATTTTTTGTGTTTGATCTCAATAAGAAAGAACCAGATTTCAAATCATTGAAAAGGGTCATTAAAGGTAGTATAGGTATAAGAGAAATCAATAGAAATGGTCGCTCGCATAAAGTAAAATTCAGCCGAGACAGTTTGGGAGAGGATAGTTTACCATCGTCGAAATCTAAGGACCCGCTTATTGATGATTTATTTTTGACATACCACAAGCGGCTCGAACGTGATGAAAAACGTTATCAAAGCATTGAAAAGGAGAAAAGTGTTGTTGAGCTCGATAGAATGAACACTATACGGTCACTTTTACATGGACCTAATTGGAAAAAAGATATATTAAATATTACAATTATTGATAATAGTTCGGATGAAGCTGAGCTTGAAGCTAAACGAAAGCTTACGCTTCGTGAAGTTGAGAAATATTTTAATCAATATACAGCATGGAAAGAACGAGAAGCACGAGCTAAAGCTCGTTCTCATAAACGGTACTCATCCGAAAGAGATGCAGTTTTTGATAGATATGAGTTTGCATTTGCTCAAGAAAGTGACCAGGATGAAGAAAGCGAAGACGAGGAAAGTGAAGACAGCGGAGACGAAACTGAACCTGAAACTGAAAGAGCACCTCTAAAGTTAAGAATACCGTTAAGGAAACGGAAAATTGAAGATACAATAGATTCCAAACCAGAAGAATTTGTATCATTTTTTAAGCATACAAAGAAACGTCTAAAATTTGATAGTCTGACTGATAAAAACAGAAAATCTGCCCTTCGCGCATTTGGTCATCACCTTCCTAAAATGTCTCGTTGTGACTTTGACCTTCCTGAAGATATCAAGCCACCACCTTCTCCAAAACCTCAAGAAGCGGGCGATTCATTAGTCTGAGACTGTGAATCGTCATTTCGCAAATGATACATAGGACATGATTTACTAAAAAGTTAGTACTTCTGCAAAAAAAAAAAAAAACTAAAATGAATACAACAAAACTGATTCTTCATCATCATAACATACTTTGTTTTAATGTGGCCAATTGCTCCACATGTTGCACATTTCCTTGTAGTTGGTTTACCTTTTGTTATTTTACCAGATGTAGGAGTTCCGGGACTTTGACCGTCCTTTCCAGCTTTCCTAGCGTTACGCCTATCTTGGTTACGTTGTAATCTTGCCAAATGATCCTCTAATATTTTCCTTCGTCGTTTGTTACCCTCTTCATCATTAGTGGGAGCAATATCATCAGGTAGTAATTGTGACTCTTCAATGATTTGTCGGCGTTTTACATACGCTCTTATGACATTAGAGTCCTTGACGATCTCAACTTTTCTTTGAACAGTTCCATTTTCATCTTTCGTAAATCGAGTTATTCGTAAGACTTTGTTTTGGCGGACCGTACCACTTGTGTGTGAAAATAATGACATCTCATCATCATCTCTATCTTGGTTAGTGTTCTCGACGCCCTGGCCGACATAAGATTCTCGTCTATTGGCCTCAGCTTCTTCTTCCCATCCAAGATCTTCAGGATTGGTTATGGACAAGCTTCGTTTCTGTGCATACCATATTCGTGAAATTTCATCATCATATGCCTTTTGCTGCATGGCAACATTATAACTGTGACCCCCAAATTTCGATTTATCGATTTTATCATTAACTGATTCTCCCATGGCTCTAAATCCACCTTTCATTGACGTACGTATCAAGCTGAACGCCTCTCCTCTCCCGGACGGATCGCCCTCGCCATGGAGTTGAAGCATTGCCTTCCCCTGAGTAGCATTGATGAAATTACGGGAGACATTCCATGGTGCCAGCTGTTCTTCAATACTCATACCATCTTCATCGTCCTGGTCATCTTCAACAGTTTTGCCATATCCAGAATCTTCGAGATGCTGCTGTCCCACTTGCATAGATTCAAGTAAACTAACATCTTCAGGGGTGATCATATTACGGATAGTTTCTTTATCTGGTAATGGGTCTGTTGCTTTCACCTTCCAATATCCTTGATCATCACCAGCTCTTTGGAACTCCATAAACTCTTTCAACCGTTGCCGGTTTTGCATATCATTTTGGTCGGGGAAATGTGTTGATATATCTCTGACTTGGATACGATGAGAAGGATTCTTGTGCAAAACTCTGTATACTACCATTTTAAGTCTGTTTTTGCTAACGGTAGTTACCTTTCGTGAATGGGGGCCAGGTATTTGAGTAACTGGAAACGTTTGTCCGACAGTGAACAGGTGTGGAATTGATCTGATATAATATCTCTGGCCTAAACCCCCTCCTGTCGTTCTGACAAGTAAGAAATCAGTAGATTTCACTTCATGCTTGAATACAGGCGCTCGAATCATTCTATTATATAACGTCGGTACCACATTTCCATTCTCCACGAACCCAAAATTCCAAAATGCAGACTTATCTTGTAAGCCTAGCACATGTGTTTCACCAACTGGCAGCTTAGGCCTCGATGTGTCATCAGCACTCTTTTTACGATAGTAGTTAATCAGCTTACTGCCCATACCAAAATTCGATAGGGCTAGTGGAAATTCTTCAGAATATTCCATAAGAAAAAACAATGCAGAGTCCCCTAAGGTTAGATCCGTGGTTTTATTGAGTAATTCGGTTATGTGCTTGCCCTTATCTCTCTTCTTCTTCCTTTGCTTGATCTTAGAAAATGTAATTGTGGTATTAGGCTTCACAATAAATGAAGGCCTATGAAATGACCGCATTTGTGCCTTGGAGAGTCTTACCTTATAATGAGGTGATTGTAATCTTCTTGCAACCATTGAATGATCAATATTAAGATTACCAATAGTTGATCTGACTTTGGACTGATAATTCTCCTTTAACATATCATAAGCTCTATCATTGGATATGTTAAATCGTTTCATTAACTGTGATTCCGTAGCAGGAGGTAACGTTATATCGCGATCTTGTTGCTTCGGTGCTTTATCTTCTGCAAAGACCAAATTCGTATCATTTATGTCAAGAGAAACTTTGAAATGCGTCAAATCATTAGATCCATCTAAAATTGATTCCTCGATATCGGAATCATACACATCGTCCGATTCATGGATAGTTAACTTAGGCCAATTAGTAGAACGCTTCTGAGTGTCTTCTTTGTCGTCACTATCATATACTGTATCCCAATTAGCTGAAGCTAATAGTAAATCTTTATCCAATTCATTGCTATCTCCACTAGATCTTCCCGCCTTCCAATTAGAATAGCCGATGTCTTTCTTCCACTTTACATGAACAATATTTCCAGGTTCTTTAGATGGCCGTAGCGCCGGTGACAAAAATAGATTTCTTTGATCCGTAGATATCTCTAGTCTGACTCTGGTAGGTACACATGTTCGTGCAGGTCTAGAACGAGCGAGAGATAATTTAGAAGGCTTGGGGCCAAATAAACTGTTCATTTTCAACACTGAGCCCTTTACAAAGTCAGGGAAGAATTTCTTCAACAAAATTTCCTCTTCAGTAGTAGGATCTAAAGCCCCTTCTACTTCTTTTTCTTCTTTTTCTTCTTTTTCTTCCTCTTTTTCTTCCTTGACGACTTCCTCCTTTTTCACTGTCTCTTCCTGGCTTTCATCATCCGAATGATCGGCCCCAAAGAAATCATCAAAGTTCACGTCACCATCCTCATCTATATCGTCTTGAGCTTCACCCTGCCCCTCTTCAAGAGGCTCAATTTCATCTGCAAGCTCGTCTTCGTCTTCGAAGTTCGTGGCGTCATCTAAATGCTTGATTGCATCCACGCCTGACAAATCAGTAGGAATAGCCAGATTCAAGCCACCAGTACCTGTCGCATCAGGTGCAAACAACTTATTCCAATCATCTTCTTCTCTACTGTCCTTTTCACCGGACATATTTCGACTCGTATCAAAGCGCACGAGAGCCCTGGGCCTATATATATAGTTAGAGCTATAGCCTATATAGGCGAATGATATTATGTTATATAACATATAACGTTAACCCGATATCGAGGGGAATATCGATGTAAAGTTAACGTACGTATGATTAACATGTGCATTGATCATGATATTATAATTACAATCTCGAGCGAGAGCTGCTTCGAAGTCGACTAGCTAGCGCTGGGTTATACGACGTCGACGTCGCAGTAAATTAGGCGCGCCCTTATTATACCGAATTCCATCCTTAGCTATATAACCAGCTGTTATCATATCTAGTCACATACGTGCAAGGGCGTTTCAGTTTAAATTCTGCAATTATCTTTTACTATCAGGTAATATGGCGCGCAGGACAGTCCTAGTAACTGCTGCCACTGGATTTATTGGAAATGCTGTTGCAAGAGCTTTTGTAAGAGCCGGATGGGAAACTTATGGACTTATCAGAAACAAGAAAGACAGGCATGCACTTAGAAGGGATGAAATTATTCCAATAGTGGGCACGTGGGATGGCTCTGTTGGATTCAAGATAGCCGCTGCACCGAGGCATGGTGTTTTTGAAGTTCTTGTTTGCATAACTGATAGTTTGGTAGATCGTCTCCATTATGAACGACTTCTTGAGTTAATGGAAGATGTAACTATTCGAAGTCGCAGGGAAAACGTGCAAACTCTTACTCTTTTCACTAGTTGTGCGAAAGATTATGGTGAGACCTGTATGCACGGGGACAACTCTTTGGCCCCTGTCACTGAGGAAAGTCTGTTAGATCCGAGTACTGGCTCAGCTTTACGTGCATATTATGCAGAAAGGCTACTTACCATCAACCGCTTGACCTACCGCAATGTCACAGTGGTTCGCCCAGTCAACGTTTACGGGTACGGGTCTTCTCATTATGGGGCGCTATTTGCCAAGGCTTCACAAAGCACAACAACTTTTGAGATTCCCCTTTATATTGACCCTAATTCAATATTGCATGGCATTCATGTAGATGATTGTGCTGAAGCTTACGTTGCTTTGGCCGAGTATCCTAACCGCCAACAAGTTGTCAAACAGGCCTTCAATGTTTCAGGCCGTGAATATGAGACGGTGAACCAAGTATGCAAAGCTATAGCTGACTCATATAATCTGGCTCTTACATATGGTACTGGTGGCACTCAATTTGAATTTCTGGACTACTCGCAATGGGTGTCGTCAGAGAAATTGCGGGCTTTAACCGGATGGCGCGATAAAAGGCCGATATTTTCGGAGAATATAAACCTTTATAGGCAGTCGTACGAAGCAGCGGTAAAGGAAAAAGATCCTAATGTTACCAAGATTCATGACAGATACATTGATTTGTGTGCTAGCTTCAGAGATTTAGTGGCCTTGAGTGATGACGATAGTTTGTCTGAAAACTATTCCCTTGATAGCAGCAACCTCGCTTATTTGATGCAACCGATACCTAGATAATTACCCATGAAGTTTTATGTCTATCACTAGAGTTTACTAATATCATTACTGTTTACCGGAGTATACCAATACCAGTATTTACCTCTGGCGTATAAAATGACGTACACCCTATTTGAAATCTAGCATTCCATGACATGATGTAGGTACCTGAGTATAATTTTAACTCCAAGTTTTAACCTTTGTATGAGTTATTCTCTCTATCGGGGTGCTCATGGAATCTTGTATGCTTGTTGCCCTACTTTGGGTACAGATATGGGCTTATCTGTCTAATGTAGGCCGCACGTAATGATACCTGGATCCTGAATTCGGATAGAGAACCCGCTTTTAGGAATTTCTACTGTTGCTTAGCACTTGTATTATAACTTTCTGTTTTTACCATTAGCTTTAAGAGATCATAAAAGGTTGGGAGATTTCCAGCTGTTGATTGATGACGAGCTCGATATTACTAATTGGTGGGTGGCTAGCCTGTTGTGTGCGCAGTTTTCTATGTGAAACAACTGATTATTTATATCTCGTCATTAAGGAGGCTATATTGAAGTAGCTATTGCTTAATTATATGTGTGCACGAATACTAACGATTTGCCCGCAATCACAGCATTGCCGGTATCTGAAAAGTTAGATGCAAGTTTCAAATAATGTAAAAGGGGGATGCTATGTGAGGTCAAGAGCACGTGTGGCCTTTACGTCGTGATAGGGGTAAACAGGTAGTACGGAGTAAATTTCCCTGCATTTAGTTTCGCTAGAGACAAATCAAATGCTATTGACTCTAAGTTTAAGGGGGTATTTTTGCCAGGGATGGTTTTTATAACAGTTAGTCTTTTCGGCTAAACTTTTTTTTAATATCCTCGCTTTGTTGACGGAGGATGTGGAGATGCATGTCTGAGACGAACACCTCGATAGTGGAGTATAAAACGGGCCATGCTTCTCACATCCACTTTGTTTACCATAAACATTTTAACCGAAATATGGGTCTACCAGGTCAACTAGAAATGGAATGCGAAGAATTTAAGGAGTATTTGGAGTATTTAGAGTACTTGGAATGGCTAGAATGGTTGGATCTTTTTAGGCAGATGATACTTGCCAGAGTGCATTTGCGTGTCGCCCGTAGAAAAAGGGTGGCAAGTGCCAGAGAGAAATTAGTAGCATATCAGGTGCCAAGAGATAGCTATAGATCAACCGTTAAGCGTTGACTTTTTGTGTCTAATCGTGTGCAGTATCTATAATATATCTTGTCAACAAGCCAAATTATGCCAGAATTCAAGCTTTTCTTCTTCGATATAGTTATCTATATGCTTGTTTATGTACCTATTTCTTCTGATAGATGGAACTGTGGGTTAACAATAAATTGATTTACTCCGATACCAAACGAGTAGCTATATTTATAGTCTTACTTCAAGTTACTTCATGCTATGCACGTGCGGTGCTGCCTAAATGTCCGCGGACGTCTCTATGCAATTAAATAATGGAATTAATAATCGTTATCGATATCGATATCGGACATTACCTGCACGCATTATTGATTACTAATACAATTGCAGCACAGCATTAACAATTGTAAGGACCTCTAAGATTATATATATATATAGTAGTACAAAAAGAAGATTCATCTTGTACTTTCTCTTTCGACCTAGGGATTGAAAATGGTTGGTAAAACTGTTTTGGTTACTGGTGCTAATGGATATATCGGTAATGCTGTCGCGAAGGCTTTCAGGCGATCAGGCTGGATCACCTACGGGTTAATTCGAAGTGAACGCAGTAGCCTTGACCTTGAAAGACATGAAATTTATCCTGTTGTAGGCTCTCCTGCTGACCTTACCTTCCTCGAGAAACTACCAGAAACTTTTGATGTGATTGTATCCAATACGGAGGACTTCACAAACCATGCAGGTCATTTTCAGGATGTCTATTCGATGCTACAGAAAATTGCAACTAAAAGCACTGAGCTAGGGGTTAAGCCACTCTTCATGTTTACTAGTGGGTGCAAAGATTATGGCACCACAGCTTTACATGGCGATAGTTCGTTGTCTCCTCATACTGAGGAATCTCCGCTGAACTCGCCGGAATTCCTCATTCCACGAACGGAATTCGCAGAAAAGCTGCTGTCGGAGACTGATAAGCCGTATGATGTTATAGTGCTACGCCCAGTAACCGTATATGGCTACACTTCATCTGCTTATGGCCCTTTGTTTGCTTACGCGGATCAAAGCAAGGACGTTTTAAGAATCCCTGGTGACCCTAACTCAATCATGCATGGTTTACACGTGAATGATTGTGCTGAAGCATATGTGAAATTAGCCGAACATCCCAACAGGGATGAAGTATCGGGCCAAGCATTCAATATCTCGTATCACCGGTACGAGACAACTGATGAAGTGTGCCGGGCTCTTGCAAAATCGTATGGGCTGAAATTAGAGTATGTACCACCGGAAGATAATGTTGCTTTTTTGACAGTTCAGACTTTAGTGACATTTTCTCAATGGGTGGCGTCAGACAAGTTGAGGAAAATTACAGGGTGGAGTGAGAAAAGGCCGGCTTTTGCTGAAGGAATAGAAGAATACAGGCTAGCATATGAAGCAGCATTAAAGGCGGGTGATCCTGGTGCCCTTAAAATGCGTGCTATATTTTTTCCCGAGAGTAAGTAATAAAGGCGACTCCGGACTTCTACCGATTCAATCTCGGTTAAATTGGCGGTATATCTGAATAGGACAGCCATAAATGAGTCCTATGGTTCGTAACAATTATAATGAGTATGACTCAATATCTATAGCTTTTTTTTCCGTCTTAAAATATAGCAGATTTGATTATCTTCGTATATATATACGAATTCTGATTCTTTGATTTTTAGTATTATTATTTTGTATGCGTGGCTTCGAAGATAAGCAAGCGTGATCGCGTTACGTCCACGCGTTGCGCGTGCGGGTTCCGGATCCGCTTTAAACTATAGTTATGGCTATAGCTAGTTGCGTAGACTTTGTACGCGCGAGCCGGTCCCGACAACACAACATCCATATGGTCACTGACATAGAATTTGAATATGCATTAAAAAATATCTGCGACACAGATTCACTCTCTGACTTTTTAGAATTTTCTCGGCTATCACTGACTAAAGATCATATCTATGTCGCATTGCGGGTTATGATATCAGGTAATGGCCCTGTCTGGTTTTGGGTGTTATTCCTACGGATTGCCACTCCAGTTATACAGCAAAACCCTGAAACAGCATTAGTAGCCTTTCAGGTACTCACTATAACAGTTTTACCAAGTTTCACAACAATAGACTCTCCATTACTAGCAAGGGCTGTATATAATCTTGCTGCTGAGCTTTATAGTTATGCAGAGTCAGGAATCACATCAGCATATTTTGCACAACTATGGTGTAGGCTTGGTGTCCTTTACCATGTTCGACCAATAATAGATATACGCCTCATGAATACTCATAGAGTTACTTTAGGTCTCGAAGATAAGCGTTTGGTATTTCACGAGCACAACATGTATTACAGAGCTATTGTTGGGCTTTCGTGCGATCTGCTTCCTCACAGCTTACCCACACTTGATTTAGATTTACGGTCAAGAGAGGCAATAACTATTGCATTATATTTATTTAAGTATGATACTGAGTCATTGTGCTATGGATTACAGTTACGCAATGCGCTATTGGAACTGTCACCGAAGGTTGCAGCCAATGTACTTACTATTCATGAGTTTGCATTTAGAGCAGTGGCTAGTTATCCTCATCCAGACTTCCTTCCGGCTATAAGAATATGGCTTGCACAGAAAAGATGGGGCAAACTCAGAAACGATAGATATATCTGTGAAGTACTTGCGTGGACTATTGAGTTTTTTTTCTCGAATCATTCCCCAAGAGATGTACAATTGGCTAGATATCTTATGAAATTATGTTTAGAATCTTCCACGTCATCTGCATGCTTACAGTATATAGTTACGCAATGTGCCTTTTTGAACTATGTACCAGCTGACTCTGAGTGCACTGAGTATTTCATTAACATGTTAGGCATGCTTGATCTATCTATTATCGATAAGAAAGTATGGGAGAGGACTATAAGTGATCCTCGTGTAGCTTCACTTTTAAGTCCTAGTATTTATCAATTGGATTATCCGAGACTGGTTAAGCTTGTTGGAATTAAAGTAAGCCCCTATTTGTTGGCTGTGCTTGTAAAAAGGGCTGTGGTGGTATTAACGGCAAAGGAAGAATCAATGTTTGTTACTCGAGGCCTGATTAACGATACATACCATTGGGCGTTGCTCTTATCTACGTTGGTACACGTACAGAGATCATTAGCTTCTTTAACTCCGTCAGTAAAGCTTCTGGTTAAGGAAAGACTAAAAGACTACATCAACATTTATGAAGGCACGTCGAGATCAACTGCCTTAATTTCTGCATTAAAATATTTAAATTAATATTATTATATTTAATGATTATAGTTACAAAGAGTCCAGTTCCATGTGACTTGTATTTATATTAGCCTCTGTTCGGGATGCAAATACTTTGTACTCCAACTCCAAATCATCTATCCTTATCAAGTACCGTTCCCCAGTCTGGTCATTTACACCCAATAGCCATTGGTCACGTTCATCTTTTATGCATTTTAAAGAATTAAGAGAAATCAGATATAACTGTATAATCTCCGACCTCATGTCTGCAACATCATGCTCCTTCATAATATATTGTATCTCATTGTATAACGCTGCTGCTGCACCTCTATAATCGCCTGTTCCAATTTTCCACGAATACAATACCTGGTACATTGGCACTAAGCCCCTTCTAGCGGAGTCCCCGCGTGAGTTTCTGGCTTCCTCTTCCAAAACATCTGTTACAAGTGGTCGAATCCCTTCAAAAGGGTAACTACAAAGCTTGGCGCCATACCCCCAAGGAGCAGTAAAAGTAACAAACTGTCTGAGATTTTCGCGTATAATTTTTAACGGTGCACCAAGTCGAGTCAGTTCCATCAATGCGTTGTATGCGCCGTCAAACGAACTTGACTTAACTGCACTAGTGAAATATGTTTGATATAACCCTAAAGTAGCGTCTTTGGTTGCACCTATTGTCTGCTGCTCTAGTAAAAGCTCTGCTTGTTGAGATAGCGTCAACGCGGTACTTGGATGAATATCCAATAACAAAGCTTGCTTAGCAATAGCACTTAGCAGAATAGCGGGGCCCTGTGTAAAATCATTATTAGTAAATGTATAACCAGCAGTGTTTGCAACATCGATTGCCCACGATAATTCTTCATTCTCATCCAATACTGAAGTTACCAACAAATTAACAGCTTTATCGGCTGGTACCTTATCGTCAAGTAAGTACAGCGTACCTCTCAAAAATATCGATAACCGGTCTTCGCCTGAATAAATATTAGCAAATTCAAGTGCTTGTTTTCTAAAACCTGTATCCCACATATAATATGCAAGCGCTGAATAATATGGCTCGACTGTCAGTACATTCTTCCATATCTGACTAGCAATAAAGTTGGTGAACTTATTAAGCCCACTAATACTTGTGGTGGTTTGCAGCTGTTTATCATACTTCCCAAGTATGAACAATTCTATAAAAGGCTGACCATGCGAAACGGATGTATCATCGGCGTTCATCACAGCATCATTAATAGCTGTAAATGCTTTTAAGGCTTGTAATAGACTGGTAAATAATGGTACAGTGTCTTTAATTGTAGTATCGTTAACTCCTGACCCGAGAATTTGATTTAAAGGCGACTCAGATCCACCGGATGCTAGTATAACCAAAATCATAATATCATGAATTACTTGCTGTCCTATCAAACTTGTTTGAAATAACGATTGTAATACTGATTGTGCACCAAGTGATGTGGTTGTATACTCTTCCCCTGCTAATATAGTTTGGTCCCCTAGCAATCGAACTAGAGATATGATACCCTGTAATAGCTCGTTTAAATCACCTAGTTCATATAGCTGAGTGGCATATGCATTGATTGACGACTTTTTGATATTTTCAAGAAGATACTCTTGAAGAAATGCTAGAACCTCTTCTGGTAACGTATACTGATTGCTATTAGCAAACGCTTCTTGTAGTCTATTAACCAACTCAAGCCTTACAGAATGATGAATTCCACATCGGAATGAATAAAGTAAGTCTAGGAGCTCTAACGCGTCTCGGCATCTTGTGAGCAGAGCATCCCTATCAACATCTTGTTCATTCACACCTAAATATGGAATCAATTGACTGATTTTCGCGTCCGAAGGAATAGATGTGGAATTAAGGAAAAGCACTTCAATACTGCTCAATTCTCGAATAATAGAAGTATTTAAAACCTTGACAAGCCAGACCTGGTCTGAAACCGTATCATGATATAATTGTAATACCTCCCGTCCCTTATTTTCAATTTCTTGACATATTTGGTCGAATCTCACCCATTGGTTAGCAGACACCCTTTCGACCCTTTCAGCTACACTTTCAAGAGTGGCATCTTCTGTTGTGGTATCTAAATCGGTTGCACTTAGTACCCGGCATACTTTGTCCTTTAATGGTAAAGTACTAGCAATCACTTTAGCAATTTGTGTATTATGCCTTGCGCCAAAAGTTTCATAAAAAAACGGCAATGCCATCTCAATTGTCCGATTAGAAAACCCGTTACCAGGATTAAATATTTTGTCCAAAAAAAAGTCACTAGTACTATCTGAAATGCTCTTAGTGAACTTGAATACTCCTTTATCAGATAAACCACTATCAGCAACCAAACTGACCTTTGAAACATTCCATCTCATATCTGAAGAGTTTCGAGTAAATTTATGCACAACAGATGTATTATTCGATGCCCACAAAACCCAAAAAGTTGTTTTATTGGTGCTAGTATTTTCCGAATAAACAAAATCCTTCACCAACCATATGACAGAGTCATCAGGTGGAGTTGCTACTATGTCAAATGACGCGCCAAGATCTTCTAATTTCCGCGTGCTGGCGTTATATTTCAAAAACTGGAAATAGTTCTGAATAGGGAAATAAGTAACAAGCGTCGGATTACCATCAGAAGAAACGAATTGTAAAAGTCGATGGGGTTCATGTTCATAGACAACTTCTGAGCCACCTAATGATGAATTGTAGTTCCTACCATCAGAAGATCCAGCCTGATGATAGTAAATAAGTGACCGATCTTGTATGGACCATATTTTGATTACCCTATTAATAGATATTGTGGCTAACAAGTCACCAAACTTGTCTATAGATATGACAGTATTAGTGGAGACTTCGGGATGTCCAGGAACTTTGTCATCGCCTTTCCATCCAAGTAGTCTAGAGAATCCTGTAGTGCGAGTGGTATCATTAAGTACAAAATGCTCTATGTTTCCCAGCGCTGTATCATTAGGATCCCTTGAAAGCACAGTAATAGTTCCATCTTTTATTGGGACTACCAAAGTATGACTTGAGGTGGCATACATCATATGAGGTACACGGAGATCAAACCCGCCAGGAAATTTGATAGATCTCCAATTAGCTGCATTCTTATGAGAGTATTTAGTTTTCGAAGCAGGGTTAAATACGCTAAACTTGAATACCAGAGTATACAAAAACCCCTCCACAGTAATGTAGTCTAGCACAAGTTCTTTCCTGTGAGTGTCCTCACTTATAGTAATACAATGGCGATGTATTTTCAATTTATTGGTTATAACGACCTTCCTATACTGTGGGACATCTTGGCCTGCTGTCGCAACATCCAATACTTCAAGCTCTATTACACGGTCATCTGAAACCAGTCTTACTCCAATTATACGTGGTGAAGCTGTGGCGGATTTCCTTTCTAGAACAGTGCTAGCAGTAGCCATTTGCGTAAACACTGGTATTTCAGGTTCTTCATTTGTAACAGATTGGCCAGCTCTACTCGTCAACACTAACTCGCTCACATCCGGCAGCGGTGTACTAAGCTGAAGCGGAGTAACACCGTAGTCCACACTAGAACGTAAAAGGGGTACTTCCCTCTCCGTAGTGACAAACTCGGCCATTGTTGTTGTTGAAATTTTGAGATCTCGAGATTCTCGAATTCGAAATGTTAATATTTTATGTGTGTATAAATGATATGTACGTACGCTGTAATTACCGCCATGTTAGTACTACACCGCTAGCGCGCGCTATCGATCGATCATTCATGAACCCTGATCGATCCAGATCGATCTAGATCCACATATTTACTACCGCGCGCGCACGCGTAGAGACTTTACGTGCGTACTACGTACGGTAGCATTAAAATTATATAAGTAAAAAATATAGAAAACTATCCTTTATTTATGGTATTACCAGATCCTCTTGGATTACTCTCTGTAAAGTCATCCCAGTATCTCGCTTTATATGTTTCTTCGTCATTTTTTGCTTCATTGTCCTCATCTACTTCTGAACCATCATCATCATCATCCTCAGCATGCTTTTGACTTTTAGATTTCCCATCTGATTTTTTCCCAGGGATTATTCCGCCACGTTTAATTTCTTCGTCAATATACTCTTCGACGCTCATAGTAGGCAGATACTGTCCCGTACCAAACACATTTTGCTTTACTTGGTCTCGTGTCGAGACAATAGTAAACGGCCGATTAATTTTACCGCTTTTACTTAATAACGGTCTATCTGTGGATGCCAGATCTATTCGCAGAGATTCTTCCGGCTTGTTTCTTCTCAGTTGCCGTTCATCTGATCCTCCTTGTTGTGTTTGCTCAATTTCCGGTGGCGGTCGGCTTTTAAGTAGTGTTATTTCCATATTTAACGTTTCCAATGAGTTCAAAGCAGCAAAGGCATATAGCCGTAATCTTGCAATCTCCAAAGCACGCAATTGTTCTTCCTCGTCACCTTCATATTCATCCACATCATCTGAAGAGTTCGTTTTAAGCTTTTTGGAGAGTAAGGCTATTTTACTTTCTAATTCCTTTTCTCGCTTGAAGCGTGCGATTTTATTCGCTCGTCGTTCAGCAGCATCACTGAGATCAAATTGTGCAAAATCAACTGTACCTTCCCTAGTCTTACCTATTCTTCTTGCTACTTTGGACTGTTCTTCCAGTAATATCTTGTAATTGTCCAATAAATTGAGAAACGATACGTACCTCTCAGCAGCCTCCAAAACGGCTTCGAGTCGATCCGAAGCACCAGGAGTTTTCTCGAGAACGACGGCTAGCCAGTATTCTACCGCTAGGTATTTCAGACTACCTGTTGAAATATCTGATAAAGTCTCATTATCACTAAATAATGCTAGCTTATTTACCATTAATTGAGCTATCTGAAACTCCTTAATGGCTGCTTGAACATTTCTAGCATATTCTTCTGATCCTGGTCGGCTACCATCAACGTTCTTCTTCTTGAACTGTAAGGCGTACCTATACTGTTCTTTCAAAGACCCTGGCCTGTTCTCACTCATTTTAAACACTTTCCAGGGGCAAATAAATATATATATATAACAAGTTGTTATGTGAAATTTTAAAAATAACTTGCAATATTGGTAGTAGGCAAAAGTTACTAGAAATATGATTCCTTAAACTGGTAATGATTCCGGTATTACGATCGAAATTTAAACGTCCACCCGACGTCGGTACTGGAAATATCCCTAGCAAGGCCTATTATATAAAGCCTAGCTAGCTATCACCTCGGTGTTCGAACTCATCTTCCAAGTCTATTAGTACATTGCTACAATGTCAGTCCCAGAGCCCTACTACAATGATGACCCATTATCCTTTGCCTCTGTATCAGCAAGGGTAAGATGGCCTAAAATGCTCGGCAGCACTATCGATGATATTTACCAAGAGATCTCGAAACTAGATTCCAACGACGCTAAATTTCAACAAGGTAAAGATATTGTCAAGGATCTTGTTGAATTGAAGTATGACTTAGAACATGACAGGCAATTCAAAAAGTTCCCATTATCCGAAGATCATCCCGATAGGGCAGCCTATAATGACGCAATCGACAATTTAGGTAACCGAAACACCTGGCAAAAGGCTGCTTGGTTATTCTCTGAATGCTACCTCTACCGAGCTATTCAAGTATTCATTGAATCCAGATCTGAATGGAAACGATACGATGTGTTCAATGCGCAAAAAGTGGAGACCTTTGTGAAATCAGAGTCAGCAGTTTCAGAATTGGCATTACGGTATGACCAACTTTCAAAACAACTTTCGTCTGCTACCGTCCATCCTGAGGCTCTGAAGGTACTCTTTCAAGAGTTTGTTGACATCTCATTGTGGGGTAATGCTACTGATTTATCAATGCTTATCACTGTGTCTTTAGAAGAAATTCAATCAAGACAAGGTGCAGATGCAAGGAAGAAAAATGAAAAAAACATTATTTGCAATGAAATTACCCAAGCTTGGGATCATTTGACTGGGAAGGATGGTAAGAAACGTGTAGATATAGTGTTGGACAATGCAGGATTCGAATTGTTTACTGATTTGATCCTTGTGTTGTTTTTACTAGATAGTGGGGTAGCCAATGAAGTCATTCTTCATCCCAAAGCAATGCCTTGGTTTATATCTGATGTCGTACCTAAGGACATTCTAGATATCTTCAACCAAATTAGTGATCCCAAATTTTTCCCCAAAAATAAATCTCGAGATGAATTGAATAATCTGGGTGCTAAGCTTGTTCACTATCATACAGAAGGCAAGTTGTTGATACGTCCAAGTAATTTCTGGACAACTTATCTTCCTTTCTGGGAACTCAAAAAGGGTGGTGCATTGGGAGGAAATGAAGAATGGGAAGATCTAGCTACTTCAGACTTGGTCATTTTCAAGGGGGACCTGAACTACAGAAAGCTTACTGGCGATGTTCAGTGGCCAAGAACTACAAAATTTACAACTGCTATACAAGATTTGGCCACTTCAGGGATTCCCGTGCTTACTTTAAGAACAGTTAAGGCGGACGTTGTAGCTGGTCTTGCAGAAGGTAAGGAAGAGGAAGTAGAGAAAGAATGGGTGGCAGCAGGTAACGCGGAAAAACATACCTGGACTCATTCTGGCCAATATGCATTAATTCAATTTAGTAGTGGGAAATTATAACTATGTATATATATATATACGTTATATAAAATATGATTTGGATCTAATAATATGATAAATATGCTTTTAATTTATTATGTTCTATGAACTTTTTTGATTCAGATGATTCTTATGCATTTTACTTTGGGTCATCTTTGGGTACTTCGTATGGAGCAGGTGGAGGTAAAGGCACCTGATTCTGTTTCCCATTGAGTGGCATGGAGGGCATTGGGGGCATTGGCATGCCCATCATTGGGAACCCTGGCATTGGGAACCCTGGCATCATTGGCATTGGTGGCATACCGGGCATCATGAAAGGAGGAAACATGAAATTAGGAGGAATTGATGTTGGTGGTAATTCTGGGTTGGATTCAGAACTAGTCTTAGAACTTTCTGGTTCCCTTTTCACTTCTTCAATGTCATCCTCCTTGTCAGAACCTTCTGTCTTGATTCTTTTTGCCTTAGTATCTTTGGTATCGTCATTACTATTGTTTGTATCATTTGTCTCATCTTCACTATCCTCACGTTTCCGTTTATTATTTACATCATCATTACTGTTTGTGTCACTAGACACTGTTTCATCCTTCTGATCTCCTAATATCTTTCTCTTATACTCTTCCACTCGCTTGTCCATGTCCTCATCTGGTAATAACTGGTCCAATAAAACATCTTCAGTACCGCAGTTGGGACATATGAAATCACTATCTAATAATGCCTGTTGAATAGAATCTTCGGAATATGTTTTCTTACAACAGGGAGTTTTCACAGGCTTCTTAAATAGTTTGTTGGTTAATGGATCTACAAGTTCGGGGTCTTCAGGATGTTCCAATAAGTTAGTACTATCCTTTGCATGCTTAGCCTTATCTTGATAATTCTTCCAAGAATTCTCATCAGCTACTTGAATGACATATTCACCTTCATCTGTCATCATAAAATTGCCAGCTTCATCCTCAGCGGGCTTAGCAATTGTCTTCAGCATACTCCTTGGAATGCCAGTAGTTCGCTTGACTTTCTTACCTTCCCACTTGGGATCATTATTCGTGGGACAAGCTTGAATCCAATGACCCTTTTGGCCGCAACGATAGCACACATACAAAGCCGGGGGAGCTGTAGTTGGTACGTTTATAGGTTGTTGTCTAGCAAAATAAACAGGTGTAGCATGCGACATTTGTTCTTGGGTTTGTTTCCATTGCTCGTTCTGGGCTTCAAACATTGCCGAGACTCTATCCTCTTCAGACCCTCCGCCCTCGCCAGCGTTGGGCACGGCGGGCGTAGTAGTGGTGGTAGAAACGCTTGAATTACCAGCATTGTTGCTTGTACCATTATTACGATACCTTAATTGAGGTCCAGCGCCAGAAACATACCTTATAGCTGTATCTTTACTGCCTGGTCGCGAAACAGGTAGTCGTCGAGCAATGACTGACATTGACCGGGGGATAACTTCGGTATCATCGTCATATACTTCTTTTGTATCCGGATTAGTTATTTGCAATTCAAACGTACCGGCCGTATCAATTAATTTATTTGCAACTATAATCTCTTTCTTCAGGTCGAAAACCGAAATCCCCGTTCCATCAAAAGTCACTCTTGATGGATCCTTCTGAGACTTAAACCTGTAATACACCACCGAGGCCATATTGCACTTGCTTGACTAACTTTTTTGCTGTTTCTACTAGAAGTCTTTACAAATTCGAAGAAATAATGGCAGATAATAACAGAAATAACCGGTGTTAAATTCTTTTTTTTTGTTGCTAACGGAATTTTTTTCTTCTTCTCTCGTTCTTCTGACTATTAACTAAAACTAAGATATAAAAAGGCCAAAGGACTCAATAGTCTGCAGAAAACAGTATTCCGCAGAATTTATTGAATCTATGGATTTAAATGAACGGATTTGAAAGACGAAGATAAATTTAGGTGGCAAAAATCCAACCCAACTGCTTATAATAAGAGAAGGTTAAGTGTGTTGTTGCAACGTTCGAGGGAACTTGAGTATTTATAGGCTTTCCAGATTTTTTTTGTTTGGCTGGTTAAATGGTGGCGGGTGCCGGTTGGCGTATATCTCAGCACGGGGCGGCTGGAAATCGTATAAAAGGCCAGCTTCTCGCTCTTTCTTTGACAATTACACAATAGTCATATATTTGTGATATCTTCGACAATGAGCACGGCTGTGCCATACTACCAGCTCTACCGGAGCTGCAGGTATGTATTTTAGCTGGACTCATTGGTTTCATTAGAAATCTAACAATGTGAAGTATTGGAATGTCCTTGACGGATACCTTAGATTTCCTAATCCAAGAGTCTAAGATCCAACCTCAATTAGCGATCAAAGTGTTGCTACACTTTGACCGAGTCGTAGCAGACCTGTTGCGTGATACCGTCAAGGCGCGTCTGAACCTCAAGGGCCATCTAGATACCTACAGATGTTGCGATGATGTTTGGACATTTGTGGTCAAAGACATTCAGTTCAAAATGGATGACGGTGAAATGGTTCAAGCTGATAAAATAAAGATTGTAGCATGTAACTCTAAGAAGTCTGGCGAGGCCTGATTATTATTTATTTATAAATCCATAACGATTAGGTATATGTGTGAATATTACACGTTTGATGAGCTCGAAGACCGTAATATGTTTAAAGCGTTGTGTTAATAAGTCATTTTGTTGTTCTGCCATTAATGAATTCATTATGAAAATCATCTTCATTATGTACATTAGCGCTAGCGCTATAGCTAGCTGGTGTTAACGTTATGGTGTAACGTCACGTAGTTACAAAATACATATATGGGTGTGGTTATAGTATTTGGGCCTTTAACCATTAATCTACCTCTAAATCGCGGCGTGGCGCGTTTATAAATAAGCTCGTTTGAAATTTGAATTTATCAAAATTTTGTTAACAGGTCACGATTACGTCTATACCCTGGCATTTCGGTTCTAGTATGGAAGCCATAACTTCACGTTTGCAACAGGTAAGCACGCCTCAAAGACTTGTGTCTATAGGTGGATTGCTAATTATGTAGCTTGGCTCGTTTTCACAAGCTCTCAGCTACGAGCGACTCAGTGTATGTTTTATATTTTGCGACTTTGATAATATCCCCCATTAAAATATATCAAATGCTACTAAGAAATGGGTCAGTTTACCTAACTATATAGACTGATACTACTGCTATTCGAAGTAGGTTTGCTAACCTCAAATCATTGGGTGACTTCTTTGATTTCAAGCGGATATCTAAGCCCAATGGATTTGGCGAAGTTCAATCGCGTATCCAATTCAATTTGAGCTATTTTTCAACCAACTATGCCATAGTTTTTGCTCTGTTATCTGTTTACAGCTTACTGACCAATATTCGACTATTGTTTGTGTTAATTTTCATTGTTGGTGGGTTATTTGGTATTGGTACTTTACAAGGCCGTGATCTTGTCACGCCCTTTGGAACTATTGCAAATTCCTCTCTTTATACAGCTTTATTCATTATTGCCATCCCATGGATTATGATTGCTAGTCCGCTCAGCACTTTGTTATGGCTCATTGGCGCTTCTGGTGTTAGTATTTTGGGGCATGCTTCCTTTATGGAAAAACCTATTGAAAGTGCATTTGCCGAAGAACAGGTCTAATTTTAAAAAAGTGAAGGCAAGAGAGAAACGGTTAACATTTATAGGTTAATATATATAGACAAAAGAAGTACATTTTCCTCTAAATTCGAGGTAATAATGATCTCTGTATTAGTTAGTATCAAATCCAAAGCACAAATGAGTAGAATAATCCACTTAACTTCAGTATCCAGTGCCGTGTCAAAGGCAGGTTATCATCAAAGCCACGTATATCGGGCGCAGTTGACCGTCGTGAGATTGGATAAAAAGTTCATCATTGAAAAATGGAATAAAGAAAAAAAAGTTTCAGTTTACTTACTTTTTTGGCCATCCCCGACTAAAAGTCAGAAGCATGAAAAGCGTCAGACACGAAATGTTTATCCTCAATAAGAATCAGACATATGCTTGTCTTTTTTATTTCTGTAATTCATCAGTCGCTTCATTTCTGCTTTTGTCGAGGATTAAAAAAGCCCGCTCAGAAAAGTTTTCTTACGCATTCATATCAGGACAAAACATATTCTAAAAATAGTTAGCACGCCATGTATTAACATAATAGAAAAATACCACAAAGTCAGAATTGCATGAATGGTAATTAAATAAAAGATTTTGTCGTCACCGGGAAGCCCGTCCGACTCGTCATCTAAAAAAGAAATCATCATACCAAGTGGAATCTTATCCGCTTTTTCCAAATAATTACTTACCATTTCACGAGCAAAGTTACATATTGCTATGTGTACGCTATTCTTATTAGCAAGAAATTCATAACATGACAGAAACCAAAGACAAATGGAATATGAGAGTCTGTAACGTGGGTTTTCTAGGCCCACTAAAAGCGTATCACTCATTTTTATCAGTGCCCAGTGCTATGGCTCTTCATCCTCAATTCCACATGAATAACATCTATTTCACATACTGTGAATATTAGCAACTAAAGCTCGTTCAAATGTTCAGGGGAAAAATGTTCATGGATCAAAATATAATCAGTCAAAGCCATAAATTTTTTCAACAGTAGCAATTCTGCCAGTAATTCCAGCGTATATAAACGTAAATAATCATCATAAAGAATTTCAAACATGAACATTTCCCTTCCTAATCTTGTTATACTAACCATTTTACTATAAGTAGTTAGAAATTTGTCATGATAACCGGATACCCTAGAAGTAATTGCAGTATACCAATGGATTCAGAATTTTCAGTGTGTTAAATTGTTGAGATCACTAGATTGCTTCACAAACTCTAGTTTGAATGTAATTTTGGTTCATCATTATGACTCTCGCCTTGTATATCTGCAACTACTCATAAGCAGAGATTGAACTTACCATTTTACATAGAGAATTGCGTCAGCACATAGAGTGCACTACCATCTTTACAATGGTATTCAAATAAATATTTAGGAAGAAAAAATTTTATGTCTCGATCCCGATCTTAGATCTTATATAGCGCGCTGTTTAGAAAACGTACCTTAACTCGTATATTCCTAACTAATTAGCTAGGTGGGCTTGTCGATACAGCTAATAAAACCCATTTCAGCCGCACTACCACGTACGCGTATAATTTATAACAGCGCTGACCAATTGCAATTGCAATATACCAATTATTGCGCGCTACATGTTATAACATAACGTTATATGTATGAAAAAGGTTCGAACAGTACAGTAGTGTACCTGTGCATGTGCAGGCCAAAGCGTTTGCAAGTTCTCCGGACCCATAATATAAGTTTAGATGGGTAATGTTGCAACTGCATAAGCATATGGTAAGGATAAACAAAGCTAGTAATTGCAATTCTCATCAAATACCAGGTTAATGGAAGAATATATAATAATCAATTAATAGTTGTGGTATTCGGGATATTAATATTCGCGTATATATATACCGGTACCTGTGTTATGCATAGAATATTATTATAATAACTAGGGACAGCTATTTCTCGATATTTTGATTTGTCGCCAACAGGTCTGTCGAGTTTAAACCCAAGGTAACGATTTCCGAAGGCTCCCAAGAGATATACGACGAATTTTGGTCATAAATAAATTTGCTCACTTCCCTCAGTGCCCAATGCTGGAATACCTGGGTCTCATTCTTGTTGCCTCTAAGCTTCCATACACATTTAGTTTTGTGAATCTTATCCCACGCTGCTTTGGCTTTCTTTTCGTCATATTTGTGTGCGTCGCTATAATCATCAATGTTGGAATTACCCGAGCCTGCCTTTATATTATCAGCATAATGCCATTGAAAAAATGGTGTCGGCTCCACGGTATATGATATCAATTCTCCGCGTCCAACCATGCGCTCAATTACTAGATCAACAGGATCGTCATAATCCATGGTATTACGAAGTAGCAGCTTGGCTGCTGCTCGTCTTGTTATAGCATATGCTGTTGTACAGACTGGTCCTCCGCTTTGGAACAGCAGCCTTTGGTAATGCATAAGATTTCCAAGTCTACTTTTTGATTCAACAGGCGCATAGGGGTCTTGATAAGTATAAGAAAATTCCTTATGTTTCATACTATCACGGCATACACCAAACTGTATCATATCCCATTGCTGTAAATTGAATGGATCATCCTTTGTAGGCCGAGGTGAGTCTGGGCCGTTAATTTTTCTTATACTGACGTTAGTGTCAGCATTAATGTACTTATCAAGTGCTTGTGCGAAATATGGCATGGATAATCTAATATTAACATCCCAGCTAGCATCTGATTCTAATATCAGCAGAGTTTCCCAGCCATCTTGCAACATTTGTCGCCATAAATTAGCATGCGATCTAAAACAAGCCTCTTTACCCGGTATCATTCGCTCCTTCCTTGAGCTTGGAGCAATAGTATTATTAGCCAAAGTATCTTTATTGACTGCGCTGAAATGAACTGGTGTGATACCTGATACGAGACTTTGAAGAACTATGGAGTCTTCATAATCGTGTCTTTGTTCTAAGTTAATATATCTAATAGTTGAGAAACCCAGGGTCTCATTTCCAGCGTTTTCAAAAAGCTCTAGTGGAAGGATATCAGGGCTTTGTTGCGATTCGTCGTATGTTTGACGATTATAAGCTGACTTCATAATATTCTTCATTTTTTCTGTCTGTGACTTTATTGTTTGAGCTGGTTGGTCAAGATGTGATACAAGAATAGACAATACGGAGAGACCCGTGAGTAAAAAAAATGCTGCTCGCACATGATTTATCTTAACGGATGCCATTATGACTAGTGTCAGTTAGTTTCATTAATGGCAATAAGTAATTAAGACGGCCAAAATGGAAAAGGGACTCTATATATATAACCTTTCTCGCTATAATTAGCTTTTCGGCAAAGTAGACAGTACCACAAAATCATTCGCCAAGACTACTTAGGAATTTCTTTCGAACTCGGCCCCACAATGGAATTTATTATTATTATTATTATTATTATTACTATTATTATTATTATTTTTGCCGTTTTGGGTTGAATCTCAAACCTTGTATAATATAGCCGCAAGCGAAACCTAAATGATTGGGAGCGTACTAGATACCTCGAAGTAACGGCTAAATAGTATTAACACTGGTTACAGAAAAGGCTCCTCTACTAAAGAACTGGTGGTGGGGGTTTACTCAAGCTTTCACGAAACTAGCTACTTGTGGTATGTCTCAAGTTGATCTGATTAATATTTTGAAATAAAAAGGACCGAGCGTGAGACAGTGCATTAAAGGTAGACGAGTATGGGCAAAGTCACCTGTCCCGGCCAATTTTGTAAAATGTACGTATGGATGCAAAGATGTATCTGGCGCACTGTAGGGGCGCGCATGAGCTATAAAAACCAGTACCCCGTGTTACCGGTATGGCCATGGTGCCCATGAGCCTTAATTAAGGGGGGCGTAGATTTAGGCGCATATATGTAGTACGCGTAGCTACTTGATATATATATCACCAGGGCTGGCGCCAGTACTAGCTATAACTACCTATTATAATATATAGAGATCGATCTACGGACCGGGCCCCTTACATGCATGCGCATGTATATATACCGTATAGGTATACCGATCGACATCGATCTGCAAACTTTAATTTTGGAGATCCTCCAGATCCGTGCGACCTCATGATCATTTAATTTGCAAGGGCCGATTATATGTATTAGTTTTTAGGGTTTTCACGGATTCTTACCATCTTCTGGGCTAGTTTTCGAGGCATATATGTGCTGAGTTAGTGCCCCTGAAATGCATGTTGTACAAATAGAACCACAGAACTGACCACGAGTCAAAAACTCACAAAACGCTGATATATCGTTATAAGATATATTATAATGTATATATATAGACGCTCCGGCAATAAGCTTAAGGTACCTGTGGATAGATTATCATTATCATTGGTACGCGCATATGCTGCCAATTATGCACAAAGGAGCTCGCGTAGTGCTAGTTATCACTGCTCACAACTTGTTTCCATCAAGGAACGCCCAAACTTGATCTATAAGTACTAGCTAGGCCCGGTGATCCTGCACCGGTTGTTGATAAATCTCAACATATGTAGTTACCAGCAGTTAGTAACTATAGCTGTGAGCTTAAACCCATTATTGTATAGTGGTGAAGCGTTATCGTAGTTCTAAAGTATATTTACGTAATACGCATGTATGTTGTGTAATGGATTATATGATTTTGCCCAATTTCACACCAGGTAATTGGAGTCTAGACCGATATAAGCAAGTGCACAGAACTTTTAGTGCCACATCTTTCTTCTTCTTTACTGAGAAGTAAACAGACTCTGAATTCTAGCATCGCACTTTATTATAGGAACTTGGCCATTTTAGTGTTTAGTGATAACAAAAATGTATCATGATTATATATTGGATGAATTAATGGAGGGGCCTCTCGGGCCTTATAGGTCGGGAAGTCTGTTATAGACAAATTGATATATATCTGACAAAGCCCAATGTTGAAAGATGGAGCTTTCTTCAAAGGCTTTGACACGCCACACCTTCATGCTTTTATGAACATTCTCCCATGCCGTTTTTACAGTCTCGTCGTCCGGACGATCTGAACTATAATCCTCAATATTGGAGTTAGCAGAATCGGCATTAATGTTCTCAGCATATACCCACTGAGTGAAGAAGGGCTGCTCGACTGAATATACTCTCAAAAGATTTTTGTCTACCATTAGTGCAATAGCCACATCCACCGGTGTATCATAGTCTATTGCACCTCTCAATAGCATTTTCAATGCGCCTCGTCGGCTTATTGCGTACGCTGTTGTGCATATTGGTCCTCCGCTTTGGCGAATAACACGCTGATATGTAAGGTTTGCATCATAATAATGGGACTCCGCTGGTGCAAATGGATCATCATAAACCATGTTCACATTCCGGTTGGTCTCGCCCTCCATGCAATGTCCTAATGAAAGGATATCCCACCGCATACAGCCATATGGATCATTTTCTGTCAATACAGGAATGCTTGATGAGTTCAGCTCTTTGGTATTCCTATTTATAAAGGTGTTGAATCTCTGCGCAAAAATTGGCATTATCTTGCGGATATTTGTATCCCATGATGCATCAGATTCCAGTATAAGCATAGTTTCTTCTTGAGAATTGATTAACTTCCTCCATAAATTTCCATGGGAACGATAACAAGCTTGAATTCCATCTTTCAGTGGCTCATGATTAGAGGTTGGAGGAAATCCTTTGCTTTGTGTCACATCCTTTGAGACTGCTTTGAACCTTGTGAGCTTTATCCCAGATATGGAACCTTGCAAAGCCATGGAATCGTCATAATCGTACCGAGACTCAAGGTTAATATAATGGATTGAGCCAAACCCCAATGTTGCATTCCCAGGGCTTGTCAATGTACTGCTGGTAGAGTTTTTGGTTGCGTAATCTAAAGGATTAAGATCAGTGAATGGCAAGTCATGCGAGTCAAGTACCAGTGTTGTCAGTAGCATAACAATGGTGGCTGATATCAGTAACGTCACTAGTAAATCTCGAGAGGATTTCAAAGTCATTTTCTAAAGTGTTAATTATCACAATGAAAGTTGAGAAACCACAGCTGGAAATCTTTGATATATAACGATGGACTTCAGATCCTAAGGTTTGTATTCATCACATCTACTTGAGACAAACATGAAAGATAGTAGATAAACCCAGTGCCCTTTGGCTGTCTCAAATTATTTGGTGATGTCTTCTTCCATTATTTTTTTATTACCATGGAATCAAAGTGATTCATCTGGCAATGGGTACAGTCATAAGGGCATTTGTTGGACCCATAAAGAGTGATTAATCAATGGGGTATATGGTAAGAGGTGTAGGGAAATTCAGATATTCAGGTACAAATAAGAGAAAATCTCAGAGTTTGCAGCAAAGGTGTATTTGAAATAATTAGGAACAGCATATTTGAAACTTTCTCCACATGCATGGATGCGGAATATTATACCTTATCTCACGTAAATGGCCACCGTAGTGCCTGAGCTTGAAAGGGTATCATTTCGGGATCTACCAAAGTTTTATGCTACTAATAGATTTGATAAACTTTGATTATGGTGGCTTCCATATTGTATGTTAAAATGATATATTATCTTTAGGTGATTATAATAGCTTGGATTAAAATTTGCGCGTCACGCAGATGATATAGTATGCTTTCGAATTTTTCTCAAGGCCATAAACCTAGCTGCTATAGCTGTCGATAGCAAGCAGCACAAGTCAAAGCTACATATAACTTTGTGAACTTAGACAACAATTGACTATGGATTATTATTAGTAGGTTATAACCCATAGTATATGTAATAAGTGTGTGTATAGACGCTAAGACGAATAAGACATCGATGATCGTAATTTAAGCTGGGGGATCGGCGGATCCCCGCGTGCTCAGATCTGCGGTAAAGCTGCAGCTGCATGCGCAGTGGTACGCAGATCTGTCCACATTAATATTAGTTACGCGCATGTATTTCAAGGTATTGTGACGACGCTAGCTAGCGCTTATATAATTATAATTAATTAATATTATTATTAATATTGAATGCAATTAAGAACTTGAAAGCCTGATCATGAGCTGGCACGGACATCTGCACTATAAAAATACAAAAAGAAAAGTGGCGATGATATAATTGATATTAGCTAACCATCTTCTATAGAGGTTGCGTACGCGTCCAATGCGCAAATACGTTGATTAAACACATAATCACATATAGGTGACATCCAGCTTCACTGAGTGGGTATGCTTAATTGGCTGTCCATTTGGGCTTAGAGCAGATATGAGAGGCGTGTGATGATCTAATGTTACTGAGAGCCGAGATCTTTAGAGGATCTTATATAGGGATTCGCAGGCTAGTAAAACTGATATATCATAAACATGTTCACTGTTTTCTCTAAATCGGCAGCCACCTATACTGTAATTAATAGATCTAGAGCATATCAGATCTGCTAATATTTATACCTTATCTATAGATCTAGATCTTTAAAGATCTCATATATGCATATGGTTTTCTAGCTAGGGGTAGCGCTAGTACATAGCTCATTTAAGGTTTAAACTTTAAATTTGCCTGTTTTGAACCTTCGAGATCTCCAAACTCCCAATATTGCAATTGAATTCGAAATAATTATTTTATTTTGTATGTGCTTTACTACTTATTTCCTTTGTTTTTGCGGTTATGATGTATGAAAACCCCATGTTTTTAAAGGCCCCAGATAGTATTATGTACGAGCTCCAGCGTGCTTCTACTGCGTTAAGTGAGGACCAGCATGCCACAATTGAATCCTTAAAGAACTACGAGACAACTGTAGTTGCATCTGCTATTACATCTCTTAGTAAACAGATGACTGACTTGAGCAAACAATTCACTGCCGCGAAAGAAGATCAGAATTTGAGGATCTCTAGTATTGAACGTCGATTGGATGAAATGGAAGTCAGATTAGATAAGATTATAAAACTACTCAAGATTAGGAACGAGCATGGAACAGCTACGGACCGTGTAGATATCGCTTCCCGAGGATCTGAGGAGGTGGAACCCCAAATTCCCAACCCGCAAATTCATAATTCAGAGCTTGATAGCAAGGTTCCACTTTCTATGAAGGAGGACTCGTCTCAACCTGCTGGAACCCCATCCCCAATGTCGATTGCAAAAGCGATAACACCCAGTTGCAGGCTCGTAAGAAAAGATAGCAATTGTGAATTTGCATACCTTAAAGATTTCATCGGTTCGGAAGAGGAACGTTTACAAGCTTATCCGCCTAAGCAGGAGTTCGAGCGTATCCCTGAATTTGTATTTCCAGATGGAAAAAATGCGTTTCAACTCAATGAATCCCCTGATGAGGTTTATAATACTCTTCTGGATATCCAGGCCTCTCTTCTAAATTCAGGACAGCCCTATAATGTATGGCTAAGGCATGTGAGGCCTTTTGTGGATTTCGGTTCAAAGAAGGTCATTACAAGTCTAGAGGTCGCTAATCAGGCTACTTGGATTCATTTCTGTGCTATGTTGTTACCAGAAGGTATCATTCTTGGTCTCCGTCGACGAAGATATCACGAGTGGTGCAGTTTAACGGTTAAATCAGGAGAGACTGTTCGTGATTTTGTTACTAGAGCAAATAAGTTGTGGAGTCAATTGGACCCGATTTACCGACTTGAGATTGCTGGTATTGATAGAATTGTTTTCTTACTAGAAGAATGTGGAGTGCAACCACTTTGTCATGAGCCCGCTGGGGGATATAAGACTCTTCGCGAGCTTTTTTGGGATTTGAAGAAGTATAGACCTACTCAAGTGATATCACCAGCGATAAGGACGGCGACTGTTAGGCACACGTCGAAAGGATCATCTAAGAGCTCTTCTCAGAAGAAGAAGGCTTCACTTGCGATTGCTAACGAGACAACTTCAATTAAGATTATGAATGCTACAATCTATGGCGAGATTGTTACCAATTCGCCTTAAAAGACTGGTTAAGCATGTCAATTATGTTAGAGGGTGACTTCAAGTAGTTAAACAATAATGAGGACGAATAGGGCAAAATATATGTTGTAAAGAGTATTATATAAGATACTCTTTACCCTCAATAATTATAGCATGTATTCGGACGCGGTTCAGAGCTTGCAAGCAGTCTAGATTTGAACGAACCACATGTTTCGCTGAAACCATCTGGCTCCTCAATGGCTATCAATATGGATGCATGTACTACTACGGCATTCATGGGAACTACTAGTAGAGCCGCATTAATATAAAGCTCGTTATGAAAAAAGAATAGGTCAAAGTGGTACGGCCCTTTAAATTCTCTGGACATAATTAAGCTGGCGACGGATAATACTAAGAGTCATTTTGGAGAGTAGGCTTGGTACTAACCAATTCTACATGCAAGATCGATCAATGCCGGCACATGACTGGCTTAACTACTGTTCATGATGGATGAAAGGGCTGAACTACCATATACATGCTACATATTGACAAGGCCAGCATCAATTGATTTCAGTAAGAAAAGCGCACCTGCTATAGCTAAGCCTAATAGCCTATTATAATATTAGTAATGGAAAATAAATAAATTGTGCAATATTGATATTAGTATATAATTAGATGCGTGTCGGATAGTGCCGATACTGGGCAGAGAATCCAGACTCGGAAATACCCGGATGAACATGCCAAATTTGTTAACGAACTTTATTATAGGGCGGACCTGGCTGAGCGCTCGATCGATTGATGACTGTGCGTTTCTAGAAGGAGGATAAGCTTAAAATTGGCAGGCTTTTAGGTTCAGCGTCTAAACCTCCGTTATCTCTGGCCAATCGCCATCACCGGTTTTGCCGAGTGCCGATTCCGGCGCCTGAGAGCGGTTTTCGCTGAAGAGTGTCTCCAGCCATAGATTTACAGAAAAACAGCTAGGTTAGGTGTATTTTTTTATCTATAAACTAGTAAGTACTTCATTCCAGCAAAATGAACCCTTCGACCTCTTATAGCTTCTGGTTGGGTCATGAACCTCTGTCAAAAATAAAAATAAAAATTAAAAAAAGCAGAGAAACTTTATATGCCGATCTTATGCTATCGATTGACGATCTGCTGAGTCTAACCACTAGCTTGGTACCTAATATACTCAGCATTTTTCTCATCCGTATAATACAACTGGCTCGAAAGTTCTTTACTCCACTTTTTCCTCGTCAACACTCCATTGCAGATAGAAGAAGCATTTACAGAACACTTCGAACGAGCAAACTTCTTCAGTGGAGGGGAGGACACTTGTATATATATATATTATACATGGACCAGGTCTTAACTGAGCAAATATACATTTAGGTCCATCATTTACTCACGGGCTAGCATTTTCTTACTTCTTCCTACCTGTATTTAGTATAACTTTTTTTATTACTTCTTAAGGCTCAATCAACTATGGGCCTGTTTGCATATGATGATACCACAAGAATAGCTGCCAGGAATGCTGTTCACACAGTCCGTAAGTTATTTTGCTTTATTTTTTTTCTTATTTTGGGTGTTTTTTTCTTTTATTGATCCGGTTCAATCAACTAACATTTCGCTTTTAGAATATGACACGGGTACGGTAGGATATCTCACTGTATCCACTGCTATGGTATTTATAATGATTCCCGGGCTAGGGCTGTTATACTCTGGGCTTGCTAGACGGAAATCGGCTTTGTCAATGATATGGTTTTGTTTAATGTCGAGTTGTGTTGGCTTATTTCAATGGTACTTCTGGGGTTACTCGCTTGCATTTTCCAAAACGGCCACAAATGGGTATATAGGAAACCTTGACTCCTTTGGCATGCGTAACGTTCTAGGAGGTGACTCTGATGAGTACCCCGAGCTACTTTTTGCATCTTTCCAGGGAATGTTTTGTGCTGTTACTGCAGCAATTATAATGGGTGGAGCAGCTGAACGTGGTAGATTGCTACCGGCTATGATTTTCACATTTGTCTGGTCAACCATTGTTTATTGTCCTCTTGCATGCTGGGCATGGAGTGCAAATGGCTGGGCTGGTGCTAAATGGGGAGTTTTGGATTTCGCTGGAGGAGGTCCAGTAGAAATAGGATCAGGTGTAGGCGGACTTGCATATGCTTATGCCTTAGGAAGGAGGAAGGAAAAATTACTGATAAATTTCAGACCACATAACGTATCATTGGTTACTCTTGGCACTGCTTTGCTTTGGTTTGGCTGGCTCGGTTTCAATGGTGGCTCTGCTTTAGGTGCCAATTTACGAGCAGTATATGCCGTATGGAATTCTAATATCACTGCAGCATTTGGCGCAATGACATGGTGTTTGTTGGATTACAGGCTAGAACGGAAATGGTCGACTGTAGCTGTTTGTTCAGGAATTATCTCAGGGCTAGTGGCAGCTACTCCTGCTTCTGGATGTATTCCATTATACGGCTCAGCAATTTTAGGCATTGTGGCTGCAGTCGTGTGCAACTTCTCAACTAAAATTAAGTACCTTATTGGAATAGATGATTCAATGGATACCTTTGCTGAGCATGGTATGGCTGGTATAGTTGGACTGATCTTCAATGCCTTGTTTGGTGCTGACTGGGTTATAGGGTTAGATGGTTCAACTGATCATCCTGGAGGATTTATTAGCCACAATTATAAACAATTATACAAACAGATTGTATATCTTATTGCTGCATGTGCATACACGTTTATTATGACTATAATCATATGTTTCGCTATAAATGCAATTCCCGGTTGTCAATTGCGGGTCACTGAAGATGGTGAAATGCGTGGTGTTGATGAAGACCAAATTGGTGAATTTGCTTATGATTATGTTGAAGTTCGAAGGGATTATTTAGCGTGGTCACCACCATCTCAACATTTCGCTGGAGCTGAACCTATAAATCTGGGAAATACGACTATTCATAACGGCACTAGTGAACACCAAATAACTCACAAGGATAAAATAGAACAGAGTAGTCGAGAAGGAGATGATTCACTTACAGCGCCGGTTGTTGAAATTAATGAGAAATCAGTAGTTGCAGCAGGTGCACCCAACAATAACACAAATGTCACCAGCGAAGCCTCAGACCATGAGAACTAGTGGAATGTGTTATGAACATTTTTATTATATATTAGTACTGTTTGTTTTTTTGTAACCTTAGACGTTTTGTTTTATTTGTTTTATAAATTATTTCTTTTTCTTGTTGATCCATTAATAATTATTTCATAGAGATTCGGCGTGTTGGGTATGCCATTTGGGCCATGATTGGATATTGAGCCCATTCTGCTCAGCTGATAAAGATTGCATTTCAGCTACACCTCGTATCCAGTCAGATAGCAGTCCTATTCTTCGTGCATTGGCTCGTTCGGGGTTATTAGCAGCTAATTCATCTTGTGTATTAGAATTTGAAACTGGCACTGAGACACTAGTGGACACGACCGATTTCTGTTCCTGCTTCTTTTGAATATCATATTTACTTTCCTTGTATCGCTTTGGCACCAGCGTAGTATAATTGGCTCCGTTTTCAGTAGTGATATCCGGAAAAGTATCGCTGATTTCGACAGTATTTAATACCATATTTATCCTTGCCCGTGGTAGCCGGCCGTCTAAAATCAGAGTGGTCAGTATTTCTTTAGTCATATCCATGCCAATATGTACCCGCTCAGCTAAGGACATTAAACTTGTACTCTTATGCGGTGTGACCAAATCAATTATTGCTTGCGATCTTATGGCAGAAAACAAATCTTCCATAAACCCTCTTATATAAATATCATCTGTGAATGAGTTTTCAGAGTCACCACTCTGAATTGCTTTCTCCATTAAAGAACTAAACTTATCAATATTCGATTCTTGGAATGCATCAACTACCTCAGTCAGTAGTGTGATCTCAGGATGAGTTTTAAATGGTTTCATTTCCTGAGATTCAAAGGGCTTAATACCATTTTCAGATAGCAAACAGGCCAGAATGTAATATTTTAATACCCGGATTCTGTCAGGCATGCCGGCTTCATCAAAATTCTTGAAACTTTCAAAAAACTCCTCCAAGGCAAAGGTCCATTGCTTCTCACGCATGTAAACTTTGCCGCCGCATTCTCGTATAATTCCAAGAATCCTTGGATGTGGTATGGCAGATTTTATCCCTAGACTTTTAAGGTAGTACTGGCGTAATTTGTTGGTATCCCCCAAAGATGACGCTATCTGGATTTGAAGCGAGTACAACTCAAGCAGGTAAGTAGCTTGACCCTGGTCGCCATTACTACTGGAACCAGATCCACTATTATCAAGAGGTAGCTCCTTGCAAAGCTCATCACCAAGCTTTGCAGCTTCAGGGATCCGACCAACATCAAAGTAATATTTGGCAAGCTTCAACTTAATACGATTATATAGCCTGGCATTACTAGTAATCTCCAAGTGTTTCAGCACAGTAGTAAATACATTCTCCAAAAGCCCTGAGGAAGCTGCCGTAGTACTAGCGGCTATACGTTCAGTAGTATTTATCAAGGATTTCTCGCCATAGTTCCTAGATATACCGCTAGATAGTAACAAAGATAATAAAAGGCCAAACAGCTTGTATATTTGCTCAGAGCTATCATCTCTCGTTAATAGAACTTTTATGCTTTGTTTACAAGATTTCATCTTCCATTCAGCAACATCACTATCATCATTATCTTCATCAATGATCTTTCGGAACTCATCAAGGGCACCTTCTGGATCATCCTCCTTCATTTCTAAACGTTAGCCTACACGTGGGAAAACACCGCAAATGATTTTACTCACCTTTAGCATTGTAGTAGATGTTTTCCTATACTTAGTTAGATTGGTATAAAATGACTCCAAATTGAGCGCAGTTACTTACTAAGCCAACCATACCATGCTCATCGATATTCTCATCACTATCATATTCGAAATCATCCTGATTCCAGTCTTCCTCCTGCAATTGTCAGCAAAAAGCTACACAGTTGTAAACGCCTCAACATACCCCTTGGCTGTCCTGCATCCAATCGTCGTCCGACATTGTTACCAATAAATAAGTATGTATATATATATCTTGCTATATAACCAACTAGTTAGGATTCAGCTCATGCAGATCCAATATTCCCAATTACTCGTTAACGTTAACGTTATAACCAGTTATCGATATCGCGATCGATATCGCTTAAGCGCGCTAGCTTCACGTTAACGTACCTATCTGATATTCGCGTGCGTGCAATTAATTGCAGCGTTAACTACTGTATTGCAATTGCCATCTGCGATGTAGTTCAAGTGAATTCGGGATTAGCTCGAATTCAGCATGATTATAAAGTTGATTAAATCATGGTACCGGAATATGTCAGGTAGGCATATATATATCAGATGAGAAAATGATCCTACAGCTACGTGTTCATGAGCCAGAAAGCAAACAATCTTTTCTATTACCATAGCCGACCGACATTAACTACCATCAATATTCGTAACTACCAGTATTAATGTTTGCTTGAAATAAATGGGTATATGTATAGAGTATAAATATTAATAATAATAAAGTTAGCTATGAACAAACTACCATAGCGGCTCCCCAGCGTCGTTATACAAAATAGCATTCTCAGTAAAGGGCTTGAAAAGTAATGTATTGCGGCTCATGGCATCCATTATACGTAAATCCTTTACTCTTTCAACTGCGCCTTGCCCTGAATCGCCCATTCCCATGAAATAGGCTACCAACCCTGCTCCAATAGGTGCTGCTGCCGATGTGCCAGAATATATAACCGGGTCATCCTCATCATACATTGAAACACTTCTGACATTGACCCCAGGTGCAAATCCATCAACGCACTGACCCCAGTTGGAAAAAGAAGCCACTGAATCCGACCTATCATCCAACGCCCCAACAACCAGTACTCCCTCCGCGCTTGCCGGTGACACTCGGCATGCAGATGAATCAGTATTTCCAGCAGCTGAAACAACGGGAATACCCATAGATATAACTTGTTGTACGGCTTTATTAAAAATGTTGCTTTTAGGCGTGCCGAGAGACATGTTAATAACACTTGGGCGATGCAAAATAGCTTGACGGTTAGTCGCAAAATCCAAGCCAGCTAATACAGAGGACAATTTGCCTCGTCCAGATTCGCCCATTATCTTTATATCTATCATACTGGTCTTTTTTGCAACTCCATAAGTACGTGATCCAATAATACCAGCTACACATGTGCCGTGACCATTATTGTCACCCGGGCCCTCGCGCGTGAAGTCAGCTCCAAAAATAACACGACCTTCAAATTCATCTTTGTAGCCTTCAATACCAGTGTCAAACACATAAACATCCACGCCTCTACCCGCGCTCGTATCATAAATATAATCATATGGTCCTAAATATTAGTTGATGGTAATCACGAACAAATCAATCCCTCATACCTACCTCGTAAAGGTAACCTGTCAACTTGGGATATTCTGGCCAAATGTCGTGGGGCGTCAGACTGAACGTCAAATATTCTTACAGGAACATCTCTTCCTATATCAAGAACCTTAGGGTTAGTTTGGATTCATATTAAGCGCCGGATCTGGCTTACCAATGTGCTATACGCAAGAAACCGTGTGAACCTTTCGTCAAAATGGCCATGGATCACTTGGAATCCACCAAACCTTGCACTACCCGTCATTCTCATCGTTAGCCCTGGGTATACTTCTAAAAATTGCTCAATGGTTGTACTGGGTGCAATTTGGATAAGGAATTCAGCATTATCCAATTCGTCAAGAGGCTGGGCTCCTATGACCAATTGAGTTACAAGTCCTACAGCCAACAAAACCAACCACCAATCAGATATAACCATTATATTTTAATATTTTGAGTCGTTAGACACTTTTTATATAAAAGCGGTGTTTACCTTTGAGCGTCTAATCAAGATTGGAAATAAGCTTGAATATATGTTATATACTCCCAGATCAAGCCTTCAATATCGGCCTGCTATTAAGAAATCCTCATGGAGCCCAGGGAGCTTTTGTTTTATTAGAGTCAGCTTTAGGAGGGTTAAGTTTCAAATCAGGTCGGCCCGGTACATGGGTGGGCAGTATAATTTCAGGCTCACTAACTTCGCTGCTGGGTAAAGCTTCTCCAGTTTTTGAGTCAACCCAAGGAAACAGAGCAGTACCAAAATAGAAATGCTGCACTACTGGAAACTTTCCAAGTACCTCTGCTTTGAACATTTTGACCATGCCCCTATGAATTTTATGCCATGTAGCTACTCCAGTCACATCATAGAGGATCGGTGAGTGCTCATGAAATGGGCCCTTCTTAACTTGACGAATAAATTCAATTGCTTCAAAATAAAGATTATCAACTGCTTTTTCTTTTGAAAACTTCAAATCAAGTATTGAGTTAGGCGGTATGTTTGGCGTCTCATAATCCGATTGAGAAATATCTACCAGTTGTGCGGACCCCAAGATATACGGTAAGTGGAAATGATCATCAAGGCCCCAAGCACCATGACTTCCAGCAGGCTCAAGTGTATAGGTAGTAATGAGTTTCCGAACCAGTCGGAAATAGCGACGGAACAATAACAGCAAATCACCGCCGCTGGGGTCATCCAGGATATTTGTATAAAGTAAGCCTCCAACAAACGCTATAAAACTCAACTCATGACCGGTTCCATAGTCTAGCCTCAATCTTGAGCCAAATGACCCCAAAAAGTACGGACCGAGCTCAATGTAGGCGTCCAGAGGCTTGTCCAATACTGTAGATTGCGGCAACTTCTCCTTAAGCAAATCGACTGCATTATTCTCTAGTTTCGTATGCCACGACCGGAATGCAATGTTACCATACCGTCTAGGACCAGTCAATGGCGGTATAGTATCTATCCATAAAGATAGCACATCAATTACTGATAGCAGGCTGTTGACAGAAGGGTTGCTTGATCTCTCAGGGCAAGATTTGTTGGAAACCTGAAGAGAAAATTTATTGACTAAGTCAACAATTCTCTCATATGCCGTTGATCTTGCAAAAGCAGGCAGATCTCTCTGGTCATTTATCTTCTTCTCGGGTGTTGTAAACCCATCCCTATTAATTTGCTGAATCACTCTGTCTGTCATGTTTGCAATTCATGATCATATGTTGTGAGGCCTACGTGTACCGGCCGGTACCGGTACCTGTTATAGCATGCTTATAATTATAACGCGGTGAAATTGAGCTCGACATATAACGAGGTTGTTTGCAATTGTAATACGTCCCGTTATTGTACGGCTGAATTTTTTAATATTTCTATCTGACTGTACGTATGCACTTATGTGCCTAACATTAACGTTAACGACTATAGCCCCAATCGATCGAGCTACTGCTCGAGCTCGGTCGACTACCTGTTAATTGATAGCTTTGGTGATCATTCACGTACAGCAGTTTATTTACATTTTTCACTCGAGCTCCACTAATAGAAATCCAATGACTTTACAATGAGTCAAGGCAAAGAGCTTCATTGGGATATAAAAGAATTTCTCAACTTACATGATAAGTTACAACGACAGTTGGAGATATCGGAGCTTTCAGAAGAGTTTGAGAAAAATGCTAAATACATCAAGGCGAAATTTTTTGATTTAGAGCGTGACTTTGCCGAAATATTCGACTATCCCAAGCCCAATAATGAAAGTAGAGAAAAGGTGCAGAAGAGTATGTGTACAAATTTTATTAAGTGTGCTTGTAATATTTCTAACTAAATGTAGGCATCGAAGTTCCATTAAAGACAGGAGATTTGGAGATAAAATTAAATCAGGAATATATTCAGGATACCGCAAGTCTTTCCTCTATTTTAGACCTTGATGAAGTTGAGACTGCCAAGTTACTTATTTCTGCTAGTGAAGCTGCTGACCAAAAACCATTCGAGGATTATGATTTAGTATCAATAGGGTTGAGTGCCTATTACGCCAAGCGGCAGTACATATTTGATATTTACAGGTTTGCCTTTACATTGGTCGCAGAGGGTTTATCTCATTCTCGGTACTGGTCACTGATAGATCAGGTATATCAAAGTTTTGTAAAGGGAGAGCGTTCTAAGGCCTTTGAAAAAATTGTCTCTGGATTAGAAGGTATAAGGGTTTCATTAACGCGGGGGGCAAGACGGCACAAAGAAGTGATGGCAGCTGGCACTGGGGATAAGAAGTTTTCGCGTCGTATTCATCAAGCGAATGACTGCCTCTTAAGAGAGCATCAGCAGTTGTCCACGCTTCTATCAATGGCTGCAATGGCTAAGAATTACACAAAACAGTCGGTACTTAAGTTTTTAGGGTTGAATAAGAGGATTAACAAATATGATGAAATGCTGGTCCAATATATTCCAGCATTATTGGCAATCTTCTCACCTACGAGAGACCCACTTGATTACATCGTGGATAAAAATGACCTTGCAGATTATGTGTCTTATTTTGATGATCCATCCATGAAAGACTACCCCTTAGAATACTGGAATGCATTTGTGAGATTTATATATTTGGTTAATTTATTGCATTATGTGACTTATCCGAAAATCAATGATTACGTCGATCTTGTGCCAGAAGCTGAAACTAGTCTGAAAAAGGCAATCAATGCTGGTGGTATAGAGGTCTTAATGGCTGTAGCCGCAGATACAAATGAAAAGAGACGTAAGATGTCTTTGGCATGGGACTTACGATGGCCGTTACAATTACGTGTCCCAAAAATAGAAAAGCTTGAGAACAACAATGTGCAAGTATTTTCACGTGATTTTTTGGGCGAATTAAGACCAGCATTTGAAAATCTTATTATATCAATCACTTACAATATTAGACCAACGATAGAGGAATTAAAGATCACATCTGATGATAAATATAGAGCATTGTTACAAAATAAGCTTAAAGAAGGTATCAGTGAAGAAGAATTAGATGGGCTAGATTTGATGGAATTGGCTGGTGGGGATACAGAAGCTTTACCAAGCGGTGATCTAGAACGACTATTTTTGGCCATTGGATATTTTTATGAAGGTAGATCTGATGCTTCTTTGTATCTTTGGGAATCAGAAGCAGACTTTCGGTCATTTGTTAACTGGAGTATCACAGATCTCCTTATACCTACGAATATTTCTAGTGTGTTTGAAATGCTCACGTGGTTAGGTGACGGCGAAGCTACTTCAAGAATAGTATATGATTTGTTGGACGAAGAGGTACACAACACAGGCAATGATATATGGAGTTTAAGTCGGCAGCATGGTCCCAGAATATTCTGGAAAACTATTGCACTAGACTTGGAAATGTGGGCAGCAAAGCTAGATCCTAAGCGGTTGAAAGATTCGGCTAAGAATTCTAGAGGGATGGTTCCGGTAATGGAAGTGCCTGAGTTGAATTCAAATGATTTGACAAAGCTTTCGTCTGTTCTTAAATTTATAAGTCAGATTGCTAGTCATCACGAGGATATCAGACAAGAGCTAATGGGAAAAAATATGGTTCATTCTATATTTGGTCTTCTAGAAACCGTCAATCCAGTATATGGCATGATATATTACGCAATAGCTCCCTTTGCCGGCACTTGGTATGTACCTTATCGCCATGAGATGTGGAGGGGGTTTCAGGACGCTATTCTTCGTTCTCATATTTTACTTTCAAATGGATCGCAGATAACTCCAGATATGAAGCCAATGGAGCGCTTAAGGTACTTGATCCAAAGTGCCCCCGATGCTAATGGATTCGTCTCAGTACTCTCTTCCTTTTTAGAACGGTTCCCATCTATTCCCGATAGGTACGTGTTGCCCTTTGATACAAAAAAAGCAGACCTTGCTCATCCTGGAATTGACTACTTTGTGGAATATGTCTTCACTGCGTTGGTGGATAACTACGATAATGCCGGCTTAAGTGAAAGCTCACGGCATATTTTTGCACTTTCGTCTTTATCATTCATTCAGAGAGCACTAGACCAGCTTGATCCAGAGATGATCCGTATGGTCATTACTTTAGGCCTTCGAGGAGAAGTTCTTGTGCATACTTCTATGAGCACTTATTTGCGACTTAATCCTGCTGTTCCAGTATTAAATCAGCTATTTATCGATAGAAATTACAAAGTTATACTGGATCACCTACGGAAAAGTTACAAGGGCTATAATGATGAAGTCATGGAATGGACAGATCGGCTTAGAATAGCTAGTCGGGTTCTCAAAGTCTTAAATTCAACTGTTGCTGAACAAGAGGTTTATTCAGAACTAATCTTGAATGAAATCAGAACTATGAAGGATGCATCAAGTAACTATAGTACCCATGGGCTGAGGACATTTGAAACTGCTATATTGTATAACATTGACATTGTGCCTCTTTTGGCACAATATGCCTGTACTAATAACCTTACAGTTGCATCTGAAGCCCTAAAGCTCTTACGCAGCTTGGCGAGTAAGCCAGAATTTACTTCGGGAATTGAAAGCGATGCTCAGATTACGGGTAATAGGCTTTTGAGTGTGTTTGATGCCAGTGGTTGGCTTTATGAGATACAGTGTGGGTTGATGGAGCAATTGTCAAGGCCATATGATGGGTTTTACTCTGATGATAGCGAGATCAAGTTACAAGTTAGTAAACTAAAAGAAGATTGGCTCAAATTCTTGCTCAATCTTTTGCAAGAAAGCCCTAAACGACCAACACTGACTCATTTACTACTGGGATTCAAGATCAATATTGATGACGAGTTGTCACTTGATGATGGAGTTGGAGGTATGTTAACTGATAAGTCAGTCTTCTCAACTATTGTTACATTGGCATCTGATCTTGGTGAATGGGAACCACATAATATTTCAAATGGTAGGTGCTCAACCTCAAGTTTATGCCAAGATATCTTGTTGTTTTTAGTAACAAACGAGAAATCTTCGCATCTAGTTACAGATCTGTTACGTGAAAATGAAGTTTTACCATTCCAATTAAGTTATGAGAGAGTTATACGACAATCAACAACATGGGGTGGTGTTTCGTGGGATTCGCCACAATTTTTGACATCTCCAGAATCTGTGAAAACCTTGGCAAGTTTTATGAAAAGAAGAGCGGCGATATTAGAATATGGCGCTATAGAAATACACTCCAGTGCTGAAAAGGGATTAAGATCGCTGGTCGATGAATATGCGCAGCTTTTATCATACTCTGAAACTGATATAAGTGAAACAAGGATTATGTCATTTTTAGATTTACTTGAATTTCAAGTCCCGCCTTTGGTAGTATTGAAAAATGAACCGCGGTATGCAAAGTATTTTGGCACATCCTTAGCTGAATGCCTTGCTAACACGGATTTTATTGCTGATGATGAGGAAGCTATTAGCAGTTTACAAAAATATTTGGATTTAAAGGCTATGGAAATGGTTATAAGTAAAGGCGCTAGCTTGCCGAAAAATAAGATGCCCTTTCAGTTTACTGACGAGGACATTGCGCTTTTACTTGATCCTGAATTCACTGAGATTTCAATGAAACTTCTATCACTGTTTGTTCACAACCGAAGCTGTGAAACATTGCGCCGTGCACAAGTTGAATACTTGGAAGCCTGGTGTCGAGTTCTTTTGGTCACCTTGAATGATGCCACTATTCCAAGAAATGAAAGAGGTATATTCATTTTAGAATTGGTTCAAATCACTATGACGCAGTTAGTCAAATACTCGTCGAGCAATGTCAAATTTGCCGAGATCATCGCCTCATTGATTGTTTCAATGCTGCAAATATACATCAAGGATATGGAGATTGATGATGCTGCTAGTAGTGAAAAGACTCATACATTGTTCAAGAACTGTGTTGTTTGTTTACAGTCTCCAGTTGCTACCCCCGAGTTACGTACGAATTTGTACATTATCTGTTATCAGTATTTGCAAAGGGGTGTACGCGCTTCGACTCCTAAGCAGGAAGAGTTTGCTAGACAGAACAAGAATGTTTTAAGAACAGATGGTGAAAGATTGATTGAAGTAATTTGTAATGATGCCGTTCAGAGTGTTGGTTTATTACGGCTAGTGTCTCTAGTATTCTTGGAGTCTATCTGCAACATTTATAATAGAGCAAATGAAAGCAGTAATTTTATCAATGCGATTACTAGGTCTAATTATTTGATGCTTATAGTACGTTCCATCACGCAAACTGACACTGAATTAGTCTACCGGAACCAAATGACCACGGAGCAAGTTTTCTACGAGGTAAGTATACTTAGAGAAATCTTAGGTACATTGTTACAAGTGAGCCAGACCCGTCAGGGTGCAAGTCAGTTGCTTCAATGTGGGTTGTTAGATGTTCTTGATAAAAGTAAATTTCTTGCAATTGATCCGGAAGTTGGATTATCATTACCATCAAGTGAGCTATACGATAAGTTCAAGCCGGGAGCTGCTAGTGATCAAGTGATATTGGATGATATGACTCCAGTAACGTTTGATGATATCATAATATCAGTCTTCCAATTAGTGTTGGGTATATTAATCTCGATGGGGTCTGAAAATGAAGCAGTTATTAGTCGTGTACAAGTATTCCTTAAACGAAACCAGTCATTAATAACATCCATCTTACGTCGTGATGTTCTGCTAACCTCTTCAGGGGTACAGACTGAAGATTTAAAGCTCAAGACGCTGGTACAGCTTGCGGTAATGTTAGTGACTCTTACAGATTTTTCTCCGTGAAATAAAAAATAAAAACAATTTTAATATGAGATGTAGCATGACAATTATAATAATATTAATATTAATAGTAATTAATGATGGCATTATATACTTTATCGCCCGTATCTATTGGCATAGAAACTATCATTAGGGCCTATATTCTCCCTGGTTTGAGTCTCAAGTTTGCGAATTTGATCTAACTTTTGCTGCAATTGCGATGTATTGGTATCGATCCATTGTAAACTTGATAAATGTGAATTCAAAATCTTCACTATTTGTGTTAATGGATCATCATTACTTGAATGGTTCAAATCAGATGAAACAATGTTGACCTCTTCAACAAGTGTACTCAAGCTTGACCCCAAATTATCTAATTTCTCATTAAGATCCTCTGCAAGTTTATATGCCCGTTCTCGCTCTTGGTCGACTGGTTGTAACCCATCAGAGCCCATAATCTCTGCCAAATGACCATTAGCCTGTGCTTCATAATCGCCTAGTAAGGTTTCTAAATCATTCTGTTGGTTGCTGATATAGTCTAGCATTTGGTCGATCTTACCCTGGGTTTGTTCGGCTTCAACAACATTTGAATATAAATCATTAACCACTTTACTGTTCTCCATTAATATTTTATCCCATCCACTGATTGCAGCAGCTTGAGTATTAAATTCCAATGCATTCCTACTTAAGGCAGAAGTCCAACGGTTGATTATGTCCTCAAACGTTCGGTTCTTAAGGTACGTCGATGGATCTGCTCTTTGTTCAGCAAGCCTGGCTGAAGAAGCTTCATCTTTCTTAGTTTCATTAGACTTATCAGTATTATTTTTAGCTGCATCACCAAAAAGAGTAGGTTTACTATCAGTGGCCTTACTGTCGGTGTTCGTTGTACTTGGTTTGCTGAAAAGGCCGCCAGTGCCAGAACTACTAGTTGATCCTGTACTAGAGCCAGTACCAATTACAGGCTTATCCTTAGAGGACTCTGTTGAACTAGATCCTTCGCCCTTACTGTCAGTAGCAGTAGTTGAAGCAGCTCCAAATAATCCTCCCTTCTTTTCACCAGATGGGGCAGAAGAGTTTGATGTTCCGCCAAAGAGGCCGCCTTTGTTCTCCGTGGTTGAACTGGTATTATTTGATGCACCACCAAACAAACCCCCTTTATTTTCCGTGGTAGAAGACGTCGTGTTTAATCCACCAAATAGTCCTCCCTTTTTATCGGTTGCGGTAGCAGTACTTGATGCTGCTCCAAATAATCCGCCCTTACTCTCTCCGTTTGACGTATTCGAGGCAGCTCCGAAAAGTCCACCTTTGTTATCTGTACTATTGCCAGTTGCGTCTTTATTATCGGATTTTGCGGCTCCGAAGAGTCCTCCCGTACCAGAAGTGCTTGAAGAACTACCAAATAAGCCACCTTTATTTTCGGTAGATGACGAGCTGTCAGGCTTTGTTCCAAAAAGCCCACTCTTGTTTTCGGTGGATGTACTATCAGTCTTAGCTCCGAACAGTCCACCCTTGTTGGTATCCGTTGAACTGGTGCCTGTAGCATTACCGCTTCCAAAAATACCGCCTTTGCTTTCAGTGCTAGATGAGGGAGCTGTGCCAAATAATCCACCTGAAGTTGTGGTAGTTGGTGCGGAGCCAAACAAGTTTGGTTTACTATCATTGTTGGAACTGGAGGTTCCTGTCAATTTGGATGAGTCAGTCGTAGAAGTAGTTGAAGATGATGCACCGAATATACCTGGCTTACTTTCTGAAGAAGCAGCACCAGTCGTACTAGTTGGCGCAGCGCCAAAAGACAGCTTGGAATCTGTGTTTGTGGTATTACTACCAAAAAGGCCAGGCTTACTTTCAGACGGCTTGGAATCTGTGTTTGTGTTATTACTACCAAAAAGGCCAGGCTTGCTTTCAGTCGGCTTACTTTCAGTCGGCTTGCTACCAAACAGAGAGGGCTTATCTGTAGTTCCAGAATTACCAGAACCAAATGCTGCAAACGGCGACTGTGTGGAATTAGAGCTACCAAAAGTGCTCCCAGATCCAAACGCTGGCTTGTCTGTAGATGTAGAGCTTGACTGATTATTTCCATTTAAAGAAAACGCGCTCCCTGAGTTACCACTTGATTGTTCATTCTTACCAAACAGACCTCCAGATGTAGTCCCTGAAGATAGACCGCCAAATCCTGTAGTTCCAGAGCTGCCCCCACCAAACGTGAAGGTAGAACCTGAAGAATTCGATCCCCCAAACAAATTTCCACCTGTGTTGGATCCGCCAGTATTGGAACCACCAGTATTTGTTGAGCCCCCAAATAAGCTAGCACCAGTACCCGTAGCTCCAGATGATCCTCCTCCAAAAAGTCCACCGCCGGTGGTATTAGAATTCGAGCCAGCGTTTTGGTTCGAAGCTGCCAGTTAGATCTCAACATTCCATAGATTATCAGCATACCGCACTAAAAGCATCAATACATACTTGGGCCAGACATCTTTATATCTTTAATTTCACTCGATATACAAAGCAAATAATCCTTTCGGTTTGGTGAAAAAATGGCCTTTCTTTGTGGAGTACTCGAGTTAAAATGTTTTGTGTTTGTTTATTCGAATAATCGAATTAATTCGAGATTGGTGCACCGATCATGAAATTTGTGTATGTCTATGCGCACCCGTCAGAGTCAGACACGACGACGACGACCTAGGTTGTCATGGCAACAGAGGACTAGCTACGCATTTACCACCTGAGGGTGTAATACTATAATAATTGGTATGCTATAGAGAGGAAAAGAGTATATCATATGTGTCCCGACAGGGGCTTAGCTCATAAATATATGCTCTGTCTGTAAAATGGCAATTTGGCCCTTTTTTGGCGGCCGGAAAAATTAAGAATCTCGCAACACAAGGTTTTTTTTCTTTTTAGCTGTATTAAGGTTTGGGAGGGGCAACATAAAAAAAATCACGGAATCGGGCCACCAAATTCTTGATTCTCAAAACCTATTTAAATTTTAAGTGCTCCCCTGTCTTTGTCTTTTATTCCTGTTTCCTTTTTTTCTTTGCTATTTTTCAATCAATTGCTTAAAATGACTACTCACAAACTTATTCTTGTCCGTCACGGCCAATCTGAATGGAACGAGAAGAACTTGTTCACCGGTTGGGTTGATGTTCGTCTCAGCGAGCTCGGTGTCAAGGAGGCCAAGAACGCCGGTAAGCTTCTCAAAGAATCCGGATTGAAGCCTGAGGTTCTCTATACCTCTAGATTGTCTAGAGCCATCCAGACAGCCAATTATGCGCTGGATGTTGCTGACCGTCTCTGGATCGATGTCAAGAGATCATGGAGACTCAATGAGCGTCACTATGGTGCCCTCCAGGGAAAGGACAAGGCCCAAACATTGGAGCAATACGGTAAGGAGAAGTTCCAAACCTGGAGAAGATCATATGATGTTCCTCCTCCAGAAATTGAGGACAATTCTGAATACTCTCAGGCCAATGACGAAAGATACAAGGACGTTCCCAAGGATGTCTTGCCTAAGACCGAATCTCTTAAATTGGTCATTGACAGGTTGCTTCCATACTGGGATTCGGATATCTCTAAAGATATTCTTTCTGGAAAGACTGTTATTATTGTTGCTCACGGTAACTCGTTGAGAGGTCTCGTCAAGCACTTGGACGGTATTTCCGATGCCGATATTGCTGAGCTCAACATTCCTACTGGTATTCCTTTGGTTTACGAGTTAGATGATAACCTTAAGCCTGTTAAACCCTCTTACTACCTTGACCCTGAGGCCGCTGCTGCTGGTGCCGCCGCTGTAGCTGCTCAAGGTTCAAAGAAATAAATATTACTTTATACGTAAAGACCTAATATAGCATTAATATACTATGCTAGGAAAGGAAAATAGTTAAAAATTACTATCAATATGATAATTTGCTAGTTATATTAAAAGATATCTGGAATATTGACTTTGTCAAACTCCTTATGTGCTCTGACCTGCCAATAAGTACCTGACGGTCGATAATAAACTTGGCCAGTAACTGGATGCACAGTTTTGGTGAACCACGTAGGCTTATATGTGATTCCCTTTTGTTCTCGTTCTCTTCTCGCTGCTCGCTGCTTCTCTTCAACTTTGATTTTATCTTCAGATGCTTCATCATACCTGCCTTCCTCCATGTCTCGTTGATCAGGTCGCAGTCGAGTGTCAGTCCTAGGAAGCCATGCCTTCAACCGCTCGGGAAGTGCATTAAGGGTGATTGCAAACGAAGTGAGATTAAATGGAGCAGGTGCTCGTTCATGCAATTGCCATAATTGAATGCGTTTGTTGCCGCTGGCAAGACTAGAGCTGGATTTCTCGGCATCATTTGAAGAGCTCTCGTCATTGGCCTTGACAGCATAGATCTTATCATTCCAATGGCCTCCAACTGTCCATACTGCCTCACCCTTAGGTGTTACCACAGAACCTTTGACTTCATACGCATTAGAGCCTCTCCATCCTCTGGCCTTAAATTTCAGCAAGCACTTATACCCGAGAGTATGGTTCGTAATCTCCATATCGCCGTAGTTATCAACCACTGGAGATCCCGTGATAATCCCCACAACGGAACTTGTTACCTTACGAAAGGAATAGAGTTCCTCTTCAACTTGCACGTTCTCATCTGGTCGTAAATTCACATACCAAAGGCCTAAAGGATTAATATCAAAACTTCGCCCATTGAATTTTGATTTCACATTACTTTCCCCGTAAAAATCCCAACGGGGCGATTCTGCCAAGAGTGCACCAATAGGTGGATGATGGCTTACCTGCTCTGCTATCATTCTATATCCCATATCTGGACGGCAATACTCAAAGGTTTCTCCAAGAATAGGATTAAATGGTTTGGCGATCCTATTGATCGTCGATGAATAAGAACTGGTGGCAAATGCAGCAACGTATGCCATTCTAAGGCCGGGATCCTCAACTGAGGCTGCTTTATCTAGTAAATCGGTATATTCCATATCCTCTGCTGATCTCTGTAACAGATTTGTACATTCGTTGAATGATACTGGTAAGGTCATGCGAGTCATATCTTTGCCAATTAAGTTTTTCAATATACCCCATAAACTGATTTTAGGCCTGTCGTCTACATCAAGCTTTAATTTAGTTCGTGGTGGATCCTCATATCCTTTGAATGATTCTTCGGCCTGGATCTTATTATACACCTCTTGTTGGACACGTGTTAAATTTCTTTCATTCTTCTGAAGTTGCTTAGTTTCTTCCTCTGTATCCTTTACAGTCGCTGCATCCGAGGACTGTGCAGTACTAGAAGTATCTTCAGCGGTAGGCTCGTCATTGTCATTTGTACCTATACCGATCGCATCAAAAAATTCGTCGTCAGAAGATGATTCGAAATCACTTGAAGAAGAATATGCACCCGATTGGGTATCTAGATTCTCAGCATTTTTATCAACTCCTGGTGTAACCTCGCCACTGCGTAATTGAGCTTCTTTCAACAAACGTGAGGTTTCCTTTCGTTTTTGCAGTGCTACATGCAATGCCCCTTGTATCTTTTCGTGTTCAAGTTCCATTTGTCGTAAGATCTGAACCCATAATCTTTCTTTAACCTCAGATTTTTCCAAACGTCGACGATACAGTAGATCGCGTTTAGCTGAGCTTTTAACGTATTGATCAATGTGGCCCTTGAGATTGTTGATACTTTCTGACAGCGTCCGGATGCCTACAGAAACGTGTTCTCTATCTTCATTCGCTCCACGTTCTAAAGATTTTAGCACGTCTTCAACTGCGCCAATTTCCAATCGAATGGTATCCTCAAGAACACTTGTTTGGTCATCGCGCCAATCTCTTTGTATGGTTTCGAAATTATCTTCATGACTTTCAAGTTCTTCCTCGTCCTCTTCGTCCTCTTCGTCTTCATACTCTTCGTCAGAACAGCGAGCAAGGTCGTCCTCTATTAACGGGCCAGAAGGATTTGCTTGATTACTCCATCCAGTCGATGCACTGTTGGATCCAGCCTGCTTACTGATTATAGTACTAGGTGCAGTAACACCAGCCCTACCTATACTACCACTCACCGAGGCAATTGTGTCACTGTCATCGCCACCTATGCTCCTATTTGCCCTATGATTAGCAAATTTCGAAACTGCCGAGTCAGTCGAAATAATTGATGCTGCCTCGCCAGATATCTTATCAGGAGGTGAAGTACCTCCACTCACAGATCTGTTGATGGGCGAAAGCCGCTTTTTTGACCTTTCAAGGTCCTTTGCATACTGTATAGCATTGCTTAGTGACCATACCCACCGATTAGTTTCTACTGGATGATTCGCCTTCAAGTGAAACTTGGTGTTAGAGCCTTTCATTATAATTTCGAAGCGAAGCTTCTCAGATGAATCTAAATGTAACTGCGCTTCCTTCAAATTAAGTGAGCCCCTGCAAGCCCTATCAGTATCATCTTGACGCTTGTAATAACTTAGAATGCCATTCTCAAGAACAAACCAACGAAGCTTATATCCTCCAGCAAAGTTTGTCCACTTCTTGAGATAGCCCTTCATGGAAGGAGGCTCCCCAAGAAGACCCTTATAATCAGCTGACGGCCCCGAAACCTGCGTTGTAGGCCCTCTAGGGGGCATTGATGCCGACCCTATCGAGAAGCGATCAATTGTCTGAGTGGTTGAAACACTACTAGGAGCTCCACCACTGCCACCACTCGTCGAAGGAGGTATAACGACTCTTTGCTCTTTGGCGGCATTTTTCAGCAACTTTTTCATGGCGTCATCTTTGGCAAATTCAATGGGTAGGTTCCCCTTTATATTTCTCCGGAAGGGATCTCCGCCATGGTCTAAGATGAACTTGACCATCTTATGATTCTTGGCCTTGACAAAATCATGAAGTACGGTTGATCCGGTATCAGGATCCTGGCCATTAATATCGAGTAAAGCAGCAGCGCGTGGCTTAGATAATAAATCCTCTAATGCGGGGATATTCTCTTCAGTAAGGTACTTCTTCATCTGAGTTGCAGCCCACTCGACGTACTTCGCCCGTGCAATCTGCATACCCTCTGCCACCTCTGGATATTTGCTCAATTCAACTGGTTGTCTTCCTTGTACATTCTGGAGAGTATCATTGATCTGTGGTAGGGATAGCAGCTCAAGCGCAACATCACGACGACCATATAGAGCGGCCAAATGAAGGGGTGTATTACCATTAGCGTCAGCAGAATTGACGTCCAAATCTAATTCCTTCACTAAATGCACTATCACACTTGTTGGTGCTATTTGGACCGCCAAATGGATCAGGTTCTGATCTGTTTTCAACTCCGGATTTTTGTTAATCAGGTCATCTAACTGCTCCAAGTCTCCTTGTTTCATAATGCCAATTAGCCTTAAACGTAGAATTGACGATTGCAGAGTTTCTACAAATGAGTTAGTCATTACATGGATGCTTTGCTTTCATGGCATAACTTACCATTAATATCTGCGGCATCTCTGCTCTCAATCTCCTCCACTGGGGATAAGTCTGAAGAGATCGTCTCTGGTACCCTTAAATTGTCAGCATTATGAAATCCCCACAGCCGTAGCCGTAATATGACCAGATACTTACAAGTCGTCCGCCATTGTGACTCTTGTTCTAGATAATACGGAAAGGCCGGAATTCGAAAAAATGTGTGAACGGTCTATACCGATGTTGTCAACTAATATTAATATAACTACCTGCGCAGCATGCAATTAATTAATTGCTGTAGGTTATAATGTTATTCGAGTTCGCGAATCATGTAAATTTAACAATGTTAACAACACTACATGTACTGGTAAGCCTGTAGCGATATCGAAATATCTGAATCTGGATGTGCTTCATGGTATACGTACGTACCGCACGCCCCATATGTACGCACATTACGAATATTCGATTAAGGTTTGAAGTGCTGGAAATTACGATTTTCTCGCCAGAATAACAGTAACATCTTGGCACAAGCGAGTTGTTAAATTCTGCACGTCTATATAATATTAAAGTACTTTGCTGAAAGTCAGGTACATTCTGTAAAATCTTGTTGAAGGCGAATATAGGATTTCTTTAGGTTCTTTTTCTGGTTAGTGTGGTCCGGTTCTATTCTCTCGATTGAGTGCCTTAATATTCTGAAATCGACTCAGCGAATAGCTAGATCGATATATCGATATCTCGCTATAACAATATTTAGACGTATTTTAAAATTTCACTCTGAAAGCTAGGCCTAGCTAGGCGATACAAAAACTTACCACTCGGTCCTAAATGCTGAAATATCACAGAGCTTTGCCTCTGGTTGTAAGGCAGGCGTTTAGACGCGCCCAAAGCAGTATAGCAAATGAGCCCGCAAGTAACACTGGAAAGTTAGGGTTTGAAGTGGACGCATTTGGTGATTTTGACTCGGCTTTATCATCTATCAAGAAGACTAATTCTAGTCCTCGACAAGTTCCTCGAACTAGCAGTAGTAGTAGGTACAATACGCATGGCAGTTCCTTTAGAGAACGGGTAGAACGATTACGCACAGCACATGCATCCAGACCCTTTGGAAAAGAGCACGGGGGGTTGAAAGCGCTGAGAAACCCTAGTCCGTATCCAGGCCAACAGAATGGAAACAAAAATAGGTCACAGCCAAAACCTCAGCAACCTAAGAAGCCTTTCGTGCAAAAGTCTTCGAGACAGTTCCAAAATCAGGAATCTGGACAACAGTCATCTAATGATCATAGGCAACAGGATGATCGCCAGCCAAAATCCCAATATGCATTCAACAGGCAAGATAGGACCCAAAGACCTGTGAAGCCATTTCGAAAGCCCGACGCCGGTCCAAGGCTAGCACAGAGAACCAGTCGGGCACCATTACGCCGAAATAATACTGGTTCCGCTGGGCCTGCAGGACGAGGTAAATTTGTGAAAAGATCTCGTCAGAGAACTACAAGCAGCTCCTCTAGTTTTGCGAGACAGAAAGCTGAAGCTCTTAGACCAATTGATGCTATCCGTATGGTGGAGGAAGCCTCCGGGAAAAGCCAAAGTATTTCGACATTTACAGTCCCCGAGGAGTTTGACATTCCTCAATATTTGCCTTCTAACGGGAGCACGTATGAATCTCGAGTAATTTCGGCTATTAATACCACCCAAAACAAAGTTGATTCATGGGAGCTTGAGTTAAAGCTTGACAATGGTAAATGGGTTACCCGAGCACAATACGCTATTACTCATGGGAAAGAAAATCCGGTAAGAGAATACTTACATACAGGTTTAGAAAAGGATACTACCAGATCCGTATTTGGAAAATTATCCGAGGACACAGTGTATTCTAGCTCAGAATCATTATCAGAAGTATCTGTGGTCAATGCACTAAATTCTAATTCTGCGATTTACGGAGATAAATCTAAACTACTCCATGAGATCGTTATTGGTAAATCATCATTATCAGTTATTAAGGATAATGTATCCAAATAGTGTAAATAATTTTTTTCTATTAACTTTCCTTTCTCACTTTAAATGCTTCAAGTTGTTGTGATATCTAGATGTTAGCTTCAAATTTCCTAAAAAATATACGTTTGTCAACTTACAAAAAGATTCTCGGATCTAGCCAGAATTCTATGCATAAAACTTGTATTCCGACTTGTTTGGGTGTGCGCAAAAACTTGTCGTAGATATTCTTGTAGTAGTCCCACGGGCCACGAGTCAGGAGTTTTACTTATAACATTCTTGAAATCTAGTAAATGTCCCCAATTAGATAGTAATGATTTGACACAATATTTGCTAACTTTTTCATCTTGAACAGCCAGGAACTTATTAAAGGCAATTTCAAATAGCTCTTTTTGTAAGGTCACATTAGTGGATTGATTTTTGGCTATGGGCAAAGGTGCCTGTTTAGCAGATGTTGACCTCCGTATTATCACTCCACCAGTGAAACAAAATTCAATTGCTGACTCATAATCGTACAATGAGCTGCAAAGAATTTCTAATGCGTCTTCATTTCTACCTAGCCGTGAATAAAGCAAAGAAAGTTCGTATACAAGTGCGGATGAGTGCTGATAATTCTCTAACCGTTTGCAAATGGACTCATTTGCACTATTCTCAGAGTTATCAAGTAATAATTCAATAACTTCTAAGCGAAGTTTTAATACGCCTAAATCACCATCGTTCTGCCGCTGTAAATAATCTACAAACCGCCGCTTAGGTAGTTCAAGTAGTCGATATGTCTCGTGAATTTGGCTCAAAAATATTCGCGAATTTTCATCCTTATTAATTTTTTCCAAGAGATCATCAATCAATACCGACACTAAATCTGAGGCATAATTGCTACTTTTTTTATCCTTTACAAGATATCTCAGATACTCTCGCCAAGGATAATCATTCTCAAGAGTTTTCAATGCATCTGATACTTCTTTAGTATTTTCAAATTTAACTTCCCCTGGCGCACCAGTAAATAATGTGATGCCTTTCTGTGGAAATAATGAAACAAGCCAAATGCCATATTCAATCACTGTAGACTTGTCAGGGCATTTTCGTAAAATCGATAAAAATCGATCCTCAGGGTGTGTTGGTCTATATTCTCGGTCTATTCCCTCCGTCGTTATGACTTCCTTCCAAATGTTTAATGCTCTCGTCCATTCTTTACGTTTTTCTAAAATATGTGAAGCAAGAATCAATCTTCCGTTTTCAAGTAAAATTTTTGTCGCTTCCTCATAAGAATCCTTGATGTAGCTATCTACCAGTAACACAGCATGATCTGGCTTAACATTTGGGTCTTCCAAAATACTAGTTCTCAAATATGCCAGTTCTAGTGATTTAAAAACATCCGTTCTATGACTTTTGCCAAGGCTTTCGAGATCTCTCTTCTTCAACCATTCTTTCAAAAACATTCTATAAAATTTTAATGCTTCCATGGGTAATAACCGTTTGCCCTCTTTATTAACCTCATGTATGTCTAAAGATAAGATAATTTCTTTTATACCATTATTAATCCACAATTCACCAAATATATCTGTATCTCTAGATTTCTCATCCTCAAAAATATATATAATAATCCTAGGATCGAGCGAGGAGGACTGTAACCACGTGCTCATTGCACTTGAGTAATCCTTATGCAAAATATAACCCAATGCTACTAATGCCGTGAGATATTCGAGCTCAACCACTGCCAGTTCAGTGGATATATCCATCGTTACAATTTCTTCACCAACCTGGTCAACTTTCCCTTTATATACAGCTTTTTCCAATAAAAGTAACCTAGGCACTGACAAAATGCATGAGACGCCCGTGGCTTCGCTATAAGCAAATAAAGATGATGATACATACGACAAACTTGCAGCTTTTACTCGCTCAGTTTCTATCCTCTCCTGATTGTCACCTCCCAAAAATGGAACCAGCCGTATCCTATCTACCATCCCCGGATCCGGTAACGAATACCCTGACCTTGTGGTTGATACAAACGGAGTAGACTCAAATTCAATTCTTTGTACCAAAGTTTGGTCAATTAAAGAGTGTATTAGCACCTCGTTATCAACAACTGAAGCAACATTAGGAAAGTCTGTGGCCACAGAAGTAGGATATTTGGGCCATGCTATAGTTCCTCTTGAAATATCTCCTTCAATATTCACAACGAGTCCCATTGCAGGTTCACTCATCACTGCACCACTAGCAACTATGAATTCATTTGTACCTATAGGCTTTATTATTGCTTTGACATCTTCTCCAGTATTGACGCTTTCAGAGTCATTCTGATCTTCCGATAAAGATTGTGCATCAGGGGAGTTATTGGCAGCTCCATCTGCAGGACAGACTGGGAACAATGGAATTTTCCTTACATTATCCAAATCTACTAGGTCATATGTCTGCCTGTTTGCTACCAGCGCAAACGATGATCTTCTCACACCAACCAGTACTCCCGGATAAGGGATATTGCGCACTAATTTGAGTCCCTGTGTACTTACTTGTACAATACGTATCATTTTCTTACTGAAGACTGCAATTTCTCCATCACGGTCCTTCACACCATCGTCTACATCACGAGAGAAATCATTGGCATCACGAATTGATCCTAGCTCACTGCAAGGAGCAAAGTCCGGTAAAGTAAATACAGATATGTTAGAGCCACTGAGAACCAATGCTCTAGAGATAGATGGCAAAACCTCAATTTTCGTTACAGGCCTGGATTTCTTAGAGTGCGTCTTTTGTCGTGAGGCTAATATATACTCGGGGGATCCTGTCCCTCCTGAGCCTGACGACCGGAAGAAATGTAGTACTTCACCATCTCCAGTTCCAAGATACAGACTAGACTCCCAAACTTCTAAACATGTTATTACTGTGCGTTTCTGCTCATGCTGCTTCTCATCTACCGTATTCAGAAGCTCCCGAGGAATGATAGGTATACAACGGTAGGGCTCATGTGCGCCCGATGCGCCTTCCCCGTTTCCTAGCTCGACCATTCTAGCATTCCTGCCATGAGTATCACTTTGTACCCAGAGGAAATAAAATACTTAGCAATAACTTATGAGATTAGATGACTCCTGATACTCCAGAACCTTCTTGATTTGCAGTCTAGATATGTCCGTGAAGGGATCCTCACAAACCAAATCCTATGTTATATTAAATACCAAATTTCGGCGTTGCAAGCTTAACGAACACGTCAGTATAAACGTATATGTAGACCTATATCTCACTGCCTCTGTCCCTGTTTTACTGCGTACCAGCGTATAATATTATGTGTACAGAATATTGGTAGTAGTACGGTAGTAGCGCTACATGTACATGTACAGGCTGTACAGCTGCAGCTGTGTTATCGTTATATCAATGGTATATTCGATACATACATGTACATAGCATGGCCATGATGAGCCTCAGCCTACGTCTGTTATAACGTTACGATGGTCCTAATCGCGTTATACAAGCTATAACTTCGGGATATCGACAGTACTAGTACTGTAGCTTATAACCTACATGTACATGCGCGTACAAATCGATTGCAATATTGGATGATGATGATTAATCTATTGGAGCCTATTAGATCTACGACATGGACAACAGCGAGTGGATCAACAGACCGATATTCCCTTTTGTATTACCGACTACTGGAGCATTGTCGCTGGCAGGTATATTCAGATCAGCTGAATACCATAGTGTAATAGTGAGTGCTGACAATAGTCGAGCATTGGTCCGCGATTGTCTGAAACGCGCAAAGCGTGGAGAATCGGCCGATACTTTGGCAGTTTCCAAGGCAGTTGAAGATTATTTGCCCTTGCTATTCCATATCAAAAATGGAGTGACTATGAGTGCAATTCATCAAGTTGGCGAGTTTAAAAGTACTTGGAGGCTGCCATTGAGTACGTCGAGGTCTATGGTCCAGGTGGTTGAACCGCCTAAAGTGCCTATATTGTCACTTGATCTTGAGATTGGCATGGTGTTGCTTACCTACGCTCTGACGTCTATGTTATTGGCTGATAATGAGTTAGAAGATAGTACAAGGAAACTGGAAGATAGGTATAAACTAGCTACATCACATTTACAGCGGGCCGAATCTATTTTGGGATATCTTTCTGTACATGCGTTATCACCTTCAGATCAAAATGTATCCACTGTGACAGATCTATGCAGCGAGAGCATAAACATGCTCCTTAATACTGTAACTGCAGCGCTGCATAGGCTAGTTCTAGTGAAATACGTTTCTGAGAACAGTTACGAAAGCCAGACTGGTGGTACAAAGTTCCCCGAGACTAAACGAGGACTTGCCTCCATGGGTCTCATCATGCGGATATCTATTTATGCCTCAACGAAATTTAGTACTGCCTTACAGCTAAAATCAAGCTCAGCAGTGAAACTTGGCTCAGACTCATTAGCAGCATGGTTGGAGAGGTGTAGAGCATATTGCGATGCATTAACCTTATTATTAATGAGCATTGATCAGAATGAAAAAGGTGAGAATGGTCGTTCTATTCGTCTATTAACTGATGCATTAGAGGTCTTAGAGTCTTCTAGTAATTCTCTCAAATTCAAAGTTAAGACCCTTTTGAAACGGCAGAGTAAGAATACTCAGTCAAATGTTTTCGGTAACGACCATGACAAGCTCCGAGTAATAATAACTGAACGTCTCAAGACATTTGAAAATGAAAATAACAAATATGGGTTCAAGCCTGTTCCTAAAAAGGATGAGTGGAAGCCTGCTTGGCCCTCGGGAAGAGAAGTTTTTCCTGTGCAAGCTCCATGGACACCACCAATGTCTTCAGAGGCATTTAGCACTTCCCACAGTGGATACTATTAGGCCATTCCCAAGCTATCGAAATTGTACAATAGCAACTATTTATTAATACATATTTATAAAGTTTCAAATGGTTGTCTGCACATTGGGCATAATCCCTTAGAAGTCTCTACTTCGATCCATTTGTAGATGCAGTGCATGTGAAACGAATGATTACACTTCCCGCTTACTGTATACTCATTAGCTACCCCGCTAATTGGTCTCTTCATTATTTCACTTACATAGAGGGCAATTATCACCTGGATAACTGCATGTTGGGCATGTTCCGTCAAACTGGACTCGGCAAATGCCACAAACCTCGTCATCCGGGACGTCCCATCGCCAGTAAGCCACGGCATTCCATTCCTTCACACTGACCTTCATGTTCAGTTCGTGAACTGCACACGAGGAACGGATTGTTTACAATATCGCAGTATTGGGCAATTGCAATATTAATATCGGGCTATAGCTAGCGCTTAACGTTAACGTTATAGTATACGTCTAGATACCCAGACCTGCAAATTTAAGATTATAACGTTAACGTTGACGATTATGTTAGTGTTTGAGCTCAGAACGCACTACCAGGTTTTGCCCATGTGCTCAATTGAGTGCGTGCGAGTATCAGTATATTCGCACTCCAGTTCTTTGAATTCGTACGCCTACATGTACGTATTCGCGCGAATTAGCTCATTCATCAAATACGTTACACCGCAGTATGTGTTAGTTATATACCGGTACGATAGGCACGTGATTGTTACAAAACTACAACACAGGAAAAGTTACTATCGACGTCGAGTATTATGCCGATCTCATTTTCGGAATCCCAGTATACTGCGTAGTGCCTATATAACTACCTTGCGATTATTATTAAATATTTGAATATAACAAATATTAGTATATCACAGTTCGGTCACCCGGGTTTCGGCGGTGAACAAGCATTTCGTTCACAAGCCGAATATTTATATAATATTAGGAGCTGGTTCTAAGCAGACAGCGAGGGCTTGCAAGCTTAGCAGTAGCGGCTAGCCGAGATCAGTATTTGTAGGACAAGGGTTCTCGGATTCGAACCTTGCATATTGTATACACGTATTCTTCGGTTATCTTTTTGAAACAGTGCGAGTGGAAGCAGGTGTTTGTATATACTCAAAATGTCTAGTACTAAGTCTCCTGAAGATGGAGGAAATACCAGTGGTAGTGGCGGAGTTCATGATGTCGAATTACGTGAACAAGATAAATGGCTCCCAATAGCTAATGTGTCGCGAATTATGAAAAACGCTCTGCCTGAGAAGGCAAAAGTTTCTAAAGAAGCAAAGGAGTGCGTTCAGGAGTGTGTGAGTGAGTTTGTCAGTTTTATTACATCAGAAGCCTCTGAGCGGTGTTTAGCTGAGAAACGTAAAACAGTTAATGGCGAGGATATTTTATTTGCACTGACTTCTTTGGGGTTCGAGAACTACTCTGAAGTGCTGAAAATTTATCTAGCTAAGTACAGAGAGTTTCAAGTGTTAAAGCAGGACCGAAATGGTGGAAGTGGGTCATCGGATAGACGTAAGAGTCGACCATCTTCATCAAATGTACCATTAGAAAACAATACTGTCGACGACTCGACTACAGTACAAGAATATAATCACAGTAATAACGATGCAGAACAACCAGATAGACTGTATCTTAAACAAGAAGAAATTGATACCACTTATGAAAGTAAGCCCAATGAGAACACTGTAGCAGAAGTTGCTGCTGCATATACAAATTACGAGAAAGACCCAAGGGCCCAAGACCGTCAGCAACACCCAATAAATGGCGATAGAGACGAAGCAGATATTTATGAACAATATAGTGGCCAGTACACTAATGTCAATGAATTTTAAGCAAAACAAAAACTGGTGAATAAACATAACGAACATGTCATTTTTATATAATTAATAAAATATTACTTCTATTTCTCAAGTAATTCAAGAAGCAATTTCGCGCCCTTGTTACCTGACTTTGATGCTTGTTTAATGTCCTTCTTGTTCTTCTTAAGCACACTAATGAGCTTAGATGGATTGTCCAGTGTTTCTAACAAGGCGACGATTACAAACGAGCCCTCTCCAGTTGCCCATTTAGCAATTAATTGGTCTGATTTTAACAAATCTTCTAGGAGAATATTGCGGAATTGCTTGGATAATGGTTCAGGACTAGGAATAATCCTCTTCTCTGCTGTACTCCAATGTCCTCCTTGGATCAGAGCACGCAAGGCTCTAGTTAATGCAGAACTTGTCTTCGTAAGTTCAACCTGTTCGGTTGTCAACGCTGTAACTACTGCTTTGGCAACTTCCAATACTTTCTCATCATGACCGTGTGCATATAACAATGCCTCAGATATAAACTGAGATCCCAGTTGGTCGTTCAAGAGGTCATTTAAATTAGATTCAATAGTCGATAGAATCAGTGGTGAAAATGCTTCATTCAATTCAAGCCGTCTAGTCTCGTCGTCCTTCTTGGAGGTAATACTTTTTGCCTTATCAGTATCAACAAACCGGCTGGCAATAAAATACCTGGGTGCCCTGCCAACCAATAAGAAAAGAAATGGCTTCCTACCTGAGGTAGATTTAATTAGATCGACCATATGAACAACACTGCTTTCATCACCATCAATACTAACTGACCCTTCAAATGTTGGAAGAAATGATTTGGGAACCAGTTTAGTATCATCAACAGTATCAAAAAGTGTAATTAAAACGGACTGGCCGTATTCATCAAGAGCTAGCTTACCTACAAAGGGTTTCAAGCCCTTGACTATCGTCTTTCGTTCCTTTGCAGTAGCCATAGCTATAGTCATGGAAGCAACTTTAGATCCTTCTGGAGTGTGAACAATTTCAGCCAACTGTTCTCCAATCAAATCAACAAAATTGGATTTCTCTTCAGCAGTTTGCAAACAGAATACATACTCTAGCATTGCGGCATGAATAATGTTAAACCCTATAGAACCCTTGTTAACGGAAGCAGTTATGGTCTCGTTCAAGTTCTTCAACAAAAATTGGCGTTTATCAGGGGTCTCCGTAATAAAATCAAGCAAAGATTTCTTTTCTTTACTTTCTTCTTTCCCCAAGCTCAATTTAGATTGCGCAGAAAAATCATAAAACTCTCGAATGATTTGAGACTTTTGAGCACTAGTGGCATAAAACCTGTAAAGGTCCTCTACAACATATGCAGCTTCTCTATGACGCATCAGTTTACGGAAACTTCCACGTAATTCATTAGTAACATCCTGACGAATTTCACTTGATCCATAATGTAATATCTTTACCACAAGATATTTGCCGTAACTTGATTTTACCAAATCGCCGTACGCACCTCTCAAAGACTTACTAATTTGTATACGTTTAGAACGGTCGGCATATTTGAAAATGGTTTGAATAACTCTAGATGCATCATGTTTCAAAACAAGTTCTTTCAACGAATCTCCCGTAAGTTCCCATATCTGCTCTACAAGCTCTTTTCTTTTTTCTGGTGTGACTCCTTCTTTTACTCTTAATTTCTCCCATACAGCCTTAATAGCCTGAATCTTTTCGCCGTTTTTACGTTGTAACTTTCGCTGTTCCTTCAGTTTCCTCTGCTCTGCATGCCCACTTTCCTTCGACTCCTTTTGGTCTTCCTTATTATTTTCACTTTTCTCTTCTTCCTCATTATCAGATTCGAGGTTATCATCTGAGCTAATTCTGTCTAATTCATCTTCAGATCCGCTGTCTAATTCGTCTTCAGATCCACTGTCTAATTCGTCTTCAGATCCACTGTCTAATTCGTCTTCAACTCTTTCACTCTCGTCTAAAACGTCTTCGTCACTTGATGAATGCTCCGCAAGGACTTCAGTCTTTTTGACCTTCTTAGTGCTATGCCCACTTACAACAGTTTTTCGAGCACGTTTGATTCCGACAGACATTTTTAAAAAAATTTAGCAAGTCAACGAGTAAGACAGAAATGAAAAATATCTTATAATTTTTTTATTTTTTTTTTCGGTGCGTGCACATAGCATGCATATATTATGGTGGTGCGGCTGAAATTTTATTTTTTCTGGATCTAACGAACTATTCAGCCGCACTAACTTCACACAGTACAGCTGTTTGGCTAGACCTCCCCGGATAAATATTAATCCTAAGCTCCAGTCAACTCGAAATTATAAGTTAAATATATTCGCTGTCGCTAATAATTGCATAGTAAGCGCCGAGCTTCGGAGTTTTGTACTTCCAATATTTGATCGCTATATATTAATCGTCTATGTAGCTAGGCTATAATATGTAACTATATCTATCATATCAAGATAAACCCCCCACTGAGATTAGTAACATGTTATGGGCGCCACTTTCAAATTGTTGGGGTCCCAATGTCCCAATAGTCATTATAACAGGCCATTTGATATCCCTGCTTAGACATCTGTAAGAACTTGAACCAAACCAATCAAACATCCTTATATGATCATGGAACTCGGTAAGAGATCATGATCATGCAAAAATATAGTCAACGGGCTTGATGAAGACATCGGGGAAAGATAAATTCAACTTTACATAGCTTTGAACGTTTTGCTTATAAATAGTGTGCAGAGTTACATCACCCTTTGCATTATTCGTTCCTTTGATATCATGTTCGATATCTATATTGACCCGGCCTTTCTTATTTCTTGGTCGTCCTTCAATAACATGGCAAGGTTTAATCTGCGCAGTCTCGGTGTGCCAGGTATTAAATTTATACTCATAACGGTTTCCAACATATCCCTTGGTCAAGCCTTTGATATTAAAGGGAACTCCGAAATCAACCTTAAACTCAACAAATGAGGATTTCTTTGACTTTTTTTCTATTGCGGATATGTCTCCATTAATTTTACTTGGCGCTTCAATGAAATCTCGAGAGGACCCCGAGTTGCTGCTCAATCCAGATATTTTGATGCAGGTAAACTTCAGCGGAGCTTTTTCATCGGGATCGTTCACAACCATGAACAATCCTTGGCCGATTCCAAGATAGATTCCTTCAATACGAGCAATAGTTTTCTTTACTTCATCAGCTGAATTCAAGGCATAATAGTTCCTAGGCTGAAGAAAGACTTTGGGGATAGCTGCATATGGTTTTTTCTCCAATATAAATGCATTGTCGCTAAATTCCAATTGATAATTTTCTTTGTCAAAATATTGCGCCTCGCTCTCATATCGATAAGTGCGATTATTGTCCGGCATTGGAACAAATCTAGGAGGCCAAGGTTCTGCTCTTTCATGGACAAACTTCCTGGTAGGCCCAATACTAATATGATTTGATGGTTTTACATATGCGTTACGATCTAATTTTGAATTCTTGTCAATAATTTCAATTCTTTCCTGTCTGAAAATTTTGGCAGTCCCTTTATATGCAATAAATCCCGAGGTGGTTTTAGATTGATTTGTTGATCTGGTGCCACGTTGGTCGATACCTAACTCGTACAGAGATAACTTGGTTTCGGGCTTTCTAGATAGATTCGTAGTTTGAGTTAGTGTAGAAAGAAGGATATTATCGCAGTCATCTGGACTATACCACAAAGATGGCCTCATCCATGGCCATTGCTTCAGCAACTTATACGCATCGGCATAATCAATTTCCGTAACCCCATCCTCCTGAGTGGACGGTAAATTTAATATCTCTTTTCCAAGGATTTGCAAACACTCCTCAAGCGTGACCTTTTCCGTAAGAACTTTACTTGCCTTCCTCAAATATATTATATCTGGAATATCCAAATGCCCCAAAATTTTCCATAATATCTCAGCCGGTAATCGTTCCAGAGGTGCCTGGTTCCGTTTATTTGTGGGTTTTTTCGCCCTACCTTGCTTACCCTTATCCTTTGGAAGCGGCCTGACTGATTCATTCGTCTCACGAGGTTTTAATTCGAGATATCGAGTTCCATCTACCTCGTATATCATGCCAATTTTGGCTATATTATATATGCCGTTTTCAACCATCATAGTAGCTGCATCAAGGGGATCAAACTCTGCGCTCGCATTTTTAAGCAACTCAAAAAGCTCATGATATGGATTGCCGGGAGTATTAATCCAGGCTCTGTAGCTATAGCTCATTTTATAAGGTTCCGCAACTATGGATTTTCAAAATTTAAATGGAATTCCGAAGTTAAAGCTTAAGCTTTAAGTATAGTCGAATTAATTAGCTAGGGGCTCTATAGAGCCAAGCTAGCGCTTATAATTAAGATGGATCGCGGTTATATCTAGATCGATCTCTAGATCCACCAATCTGCATAGGACAATCGATCGAGCTAGAATTCAGATCTAGATACGTACGTGCACTACGGCACTGGTGGTGTTAATATCGATCATTCACGCACGTACGCGTGCACGCGTGCAATAACATAGGTTATATATTATGGGCTCAAATGGCACGCGTTATAACTAATACCTAGCTAAGCTAGGATCTTAGGAATCTGGGGAACCGACTTGGAGGTGTTTAACCTTTTATAATTTATGAAAACATTCTTACCAAACTCTCGTGGCCTTTACAGAAAATCAGTATTCCAGCGCCCTTCATGAATTTAACTTTCATCTAGAGCTCTAGAGCTGCAAGTTCTAAATAGCACGCTTAATGAGGTTGTAAGAAGATATATGTTATAAGGGTATTCCTATCGTTTGATTAAATAGCTGCTCGTCAACTCATAGTTCTTCAGCCTAGTCACTATGTCTCAATTTTTCTAGATTGTTATCTTATTAAATTCTAGTTTCATTTCTTTGTATCTTATATTTCATTATAAGGTGAGTGAGATATCTTTGGAAGTTGGAGCGCCTGGCCTAGATTTCTGTAATTGCTGCTATTCATATCACACCAGCATACTATTCAATACTAGACATAACATTTGAATTCATCATGTTATACAAATTTATATACTTCTTTTCTCGTAAACAGCTCGGGAGCACTCAAATCCAACTTAACATAACTTTCCACTCTGCTCTTTGATTCTTTTACCAGATGCAACGAGATATTGCCATTAGCATTCGTATTATCACCAGTTAAATCCTTAGCAATATCAATGTAGTGCCGCCCTTTGCTCCTTCTAGAGCGGCCCTCAATCATACAGCAGCTATTACCATCTTCCGCGTACACGGCGCCATACCCTCTAGTGAGTCCAGGCCATTTCATAATTTCCTCCATATCAACCGTAAATTGTACTGTTCCAATTTTAGTCGACGCGTGGTTATCTTCTGAACATTCTCTCGATTCATTCATATACTCAAGAAAACTATTACTTTTATAGTATCGTCTTGTGTGTTCGTTGCATTCAAAACCAGACACAGGTGCTATTTTTGTACAAACGAATAGCATGGATTCAAGGTGCTTCAATTCAAAGATCCCAAGGCCGAGTCCAAGATATACTCCTTCAATTCGGCGAACCACATGTTTCGTATAAAAGTATTCTTTATCGATGGCTGCAAAAATGGCATTTTGAAGGAAAATACTAGGAATATGGCACGATTCCTCCATTCTCTTTTTCAAACTCAGATAAAGCTCGTTTTCACTGTTCTTGCTCAATTTTGGGAACCTCTTTTTGCCAATGAACCGTTTCATGAGGTTACGACCTCGAGTTTTCTTGAAGCCCTTCGTAGGCCAGTTCTCATCGCACATTTGATAGCCAAGCTCGGTAACATCGGTAATAACTGCATCAAATTGTAAACCAATTGTGGACAATGTTGCAAGTCTATTGCCTCTTTGTAATGTTACATTTCCCAGTGGGACAATGAACTTTCTATTTCCGAAAGTTCTTACATTGTCATCCCATGTATTTTGTGTGGTCCTGTCTTTTAGTTCGTATAGAGTTAGTGAGTTGATTATCTTGCCCTTTTTATCCTGTTTTTGGGAGAAAACGCTGAGTGACAGAGAGCTATACGCAGCTGAAAACCCAAGCCATATAGTAGGTTGAAGCCAGTAGAAATGGTCTATAAATCCATACGCATTAGTAAAATCTACCTGATTTTTACCATCACTCATAGTCCATGGTATCTTGTAAAAAAAACGGGACGGCTCCAAAGTTCCGGTAAGCCTAATACACTCATCCCAGTGTAAGTCAGATACGTCGTTTAAAGCCCTTTGAAGATTCAGTACATCTTTGAAATCCAACTTCTCAAAGATCATTCGCAAAACTTCACTCGGTAACTTGTCCATAGCAAAGTTCACTTGGGGTCCAGATCTCCTTTTAGCAACTAAGGATATGGGCTTCGTTAAGTCAAATATCCATGAGGTCCTTTTCGAGTCCATAGATGCTGAGAGCTTATTAGTGATTCCAGTTTGCTTTGTGTTACCTACAAGGGTATCCTCCGTGAGCTCCAGATCCTCCATATTTAAATACTGTACCTCTTCATGTTTTACAGCACATGTTTGAAAGACTTTAGAAGTAAAAAATCAGGTTGGTGATGTGTCATAATATCTAGTAAGTTGCCAGGAGAACGGGCCTATGTAAGTACCACGCGCACGGTAACAGTCACCTTTCTTACCCTATATAAATATCTTCTTACTTCGTGCACGGTAACAGTCACCTCTCTTGCCCTATGTAATTATCTTCTTGCTCCAGTGGAAATTACAACCATCTCCCAGGTATCATATAATAAGTTCTGAAAGTACTCAAAACTGGGGTTCCGGTAATGATCGTCGCAATCTGCTGCAGATCTCATCCCAGCCACTGCGCCGGAACATCAAGGCGCCAATTGGAAAAACGGCTCGTCAATTCATTGAGAATAAGCGCAAATTTCTGAAAATAGCTAGCCAAAATACGCCAAGTCGTCCGAGTATTTAGCACAGTGTACCCTGCTTATATCGTATTAGGATGTAAATCAGTACTGACACTTTACAGCGATCTCCGGATCCGCCTAATCACATGTATCGCACATGCCTATAGCTATAACTATAGATTTAGGGCCCAAAGGTATAATGTGAAAAGTAGCTTTAGGCAAGCAAATATTTATACAGCCAGTAATCATTAGATCTTTCTGTTTCAGGTACTGGTAATGATGTTAATTCCTTGGTCTTCTATATAGGTAGATCTGTGAACAAAATTCAACAAATTATTAATAACCACATTAGCCAGTAAACGATAGCTATTGATACGATGAGCCGCAAAACCCCATGATGGAGCCACAAATCAAAATTTCGCAACGATAGTATTGCTCAGACACTGACAAACAGGGCTTGAACCCCCCTGTTGTTTGATGACCCATTTTATTCAATATACAGTTAAATAATATTCGATTTCGTCTAGTGGTAATTTTTCGAATGAGGTCTCAAATTGTGAATTTTTCCCCATTATAAAAAGATCTGACCTGTATCTTCCCAAGACTATTGGATATCACATCTCTAGCTTTCCATGTCTGGCATAGAACCCAGTTCGCAGCCAAGGATCCACTACCGTGGTGGAGGGACAGAAGTCGTTGTCCCAGCAACAAGTACCGATGAAAACGACAATTCGGCAGCATCCGCACAAAATGGTGGTGATTTTGAGTTACCAACTGCCTCTTCAGATTCAAACTATACTCATGTGAATCCTTCGTCGGCTGGTGAAGAATCTGGGTTTGCCAGAGGCAAGACTTTGGAGTCTCCGCTAAGTCTGAGGCCACGAGGAGATGCACGGTATGCCGGATTCACACCAACCTCAGGACTACAGGCTCAAAAAAAACAGTTGACAACGCTGCAGTCTCCTCCACAGTCACAGAAGCAACAACAACAGCAGCAGCAGCAGTATATACCGAGAGGAAGAACTTTAGAAGAGAGCATACAGGCCGATAAAATGCAGGCATTAAAATATAGACGACTTCTTGAGGTAAACCAACGTCTTCGACAAGACCTTGCCCGAAATAGAGACTATGCCAGTACTACAATTGCACTACTTATAAAATGCACAACCGATGCCCCAGATAGGCTGATTCCTAATCATCGTGGGTTTCTGGATGAAGATGACGATGATGAAGATGACGATGATGAATACGAAGACGATGACCGTGGGTTCGGTGGTCCAGGATGTTGTATAATAAGCTAGCCGATGTAACTATGAGAAAAGAAGGAAAATAAAAAAAAGCCCTGGGCGATATTTTTTATTGGTAGTAGTATATTTAATTGATAATTATTGTATCTATAAATCTGTATCGTCTATTTTTAGTTCTCGACATGAGCTTCGTGAGTCTTCACGTAACGTCCACTAGGGTCGGAATGACAGCCCCAGTCAGCCTTGGGGATCCATCTTTGGACCGTGGAGGCAGCAGTCTTCTGAGGGAACAATTCATCAAACATAACTCTATACCAGTAAGCCTCTTTAGTGGTTGGGATATCATCACCCCATGATTCCTTGGGAGTCTTAAATTGTTCATCTGAGATAACCTTCTCTGCGGTATCCTTGAGTCCATCAATCCATGAGTATCCTACACCATCGGAGAATTGTTCCTTTTGTCGCCAAAGAATCTCATCCGGAAGATACTCACCAGTATCAAATGCCTTTCTTAAAATATACTTCTCAATTCTGCCCTCCTTGATTTCTTTTTCTTCTGGGTTAATATCCATAGCGACATCGAGGAATTCTTTATCAAGGAATGGAACTCGAGCCTCGAGACCCCATGCCATGGTTGATTTGTTGGCACGTAAACAATCAGCAAAATGAAGGTTCTTTACTCTGCTGACAGATTCCTCATGGAAAGCAGTAGGAGAAGGGGCAGCTCCAAAATACAGATAACCTCCAAAAATTTCATCACTACCTTCACCACTAAGCACCATCTTCACCCCGTAAGCCTTAATTTTCCTCGACAAAAGATACATAGGAGTAGAGGCACGGATAGTTGTAACATCAAAGGTCTCCAAATGATAAATAACATCTCTTACTGCATCTAACCCTTCGTCAATAGTGAAAGTGAGCTCATGATGAATGGTTCCAATATACTCAGCTACTTTTCGGGCAGCAACCAAATCGGGTGCACCTGGCAACCCAATGGCAAATGAATGAACTCTTGAGCCACTAGTGTTGTGTAATTTACCTTCAGTATCAATACCGGCTAACTGGTTATCAAGACCTCCGCTAACCGTGTCAGCACCACTAGTTTCCCTTGCGGCGATAGATGCAATCAAAGAAGAATCAAGACCACCAGAAAGCAAGACGCCGTATGGGACTTCACTCATTAATCGCTTTCTGACAGCCTTCTCAAGAGTCTCGCGAAGTAACTTGTAATCCACGGGTTTGCTGGGGATATATTGAGAAGGATCCCACCATTTAGGGGTGTAATATCTCGTCAACTGGCCTGTCTTTGAATCATACACATGGCCAGGGGGGAATGGAACAATGTTGTCACATTCATCCACAAGACACTTCAACTCACTCGCAAAGCAGACAGCCTGTGGTTTGTTCTTGATAGTACCCATATAAAGAGTAGTGATACCGATAGGATCTCTAGCAGCAATGATTCTGTCCTGTTTCACGTCATAAAGAGCAAATGCAAACATACCGTCAAGATACTTGGGAGCATCAGTATCGTATTTCTGGTATAACGGGATAATAGGCTCACAGTCTGAATGAGTCTTGAAAGGATAACCTGAAAATTCCTTTCTCAGCTTTTGATGGTTATAGATCTCACCGTTAACTGCAAGAGCAATTTTGCCCTCTTCGTCGGTGATAGGCTGAGAGCCGGTGTCTAGGCCAACAATAGCCAACCGCTCATGGAGCAATATCGTGTCATCAGTAGAAAAGTTGCCACCTGAAAAATTAAAATGTTAGTAATCTCGGATCAAATAACTTTGCAGTGAAAAATTTAACTTACTCCAATCAGGTCCTCTGTGTCTGATTCTCTTAGAAAGCTGAAGCGCCTTCGGCTTGAATGAGGCAATGTCTCCGTATTTAAAGAAGGCGCAGATACCACACATCTGTAAAATCCAAAGTCCTTGGGAATTCTTTTTTTTTGCTAATGTTACAAAGTTGTGAAACTTAGGAGTGTCGAAGGTAAAATATAGACCGGTCCGGCATGTACGTACCGACCGACCATGTATTTAAGCTTTTGCAAAAAAAAGAGTCACGGCAAAAAGATCGGTCGATCATCTCCAGATCAATATTTCTGTCAACGTTAATCAGATTAATCTTATCTTAAGCACTATGTCATGTTATAACACTGCATTTTAACATGCAATTGTTGCTGCCAGCAACCTATTATTTATCTTTAATATTACCAGACTGTATATAGATTTATGCTCGAATGTACTTATTTTAATAAATTTACGAAAGGCGTTTTGGAAGTATCATATTAAACTATGAATCATCGGAATCGTTTCCGGTATTGGACTCAGATGCTTCAACTATAAGTTCATGACAAATATCGAAACATTCAGCTAGAAGTGCATTCAGCATTCCTTGACCCTCTGGAATTGTATCTCCCACCATGAACTTCCCGTCGACTCTCATATTGTCAATTGATGCTAGTTTCATTTGATAAGGGTATAATTCGCGATTGGAGTTTATACCCCCAATTTTCTTAACTTCCAGTAAACATTTTCGAGCAGTTGTGAGCTGGTTATGTATAGGTGCCAACGCTTCTGAGACTGGTTGTGAGGACTCGAGCAATTTATAGATCATTGCATAGCATCGTCGAACCAAATATAAAAGAATCGATTGACCTTTCATTGGAGGATGTTCCTTGTCAGTCCAACTTTTAGGAATAAATAAACCGTTCACTCTCAAGTCATCAATTTCCTTAAGTTTCTTCTGGTAATAATACAAGTCGGTTTCCCGCAAGGTCCATCTGTGGGTGATCAATAACCCCTCCAAAGTACTCTTCAATTCTATCAGAGTATTATATACATCTCTCAGTGATTCGTCAACATTCTCGTTGTCACTTGCCGTAAAGTCGTCAATCAAATCATTGCATTTATCGATTATTCCGTTAATAATCTCCTGGCCACGGTATGGTTCTTTCGTTTCTTTATTTATGAACTTGCCATCAACTCGTTCAGTCTCGATTTCTCGTAATTCCTCACGAAGCCGTCTGAATGCATGGACCATGTGTTTGTTATGCTTAGATAACTGTTGAGGGTCTTTAGTACCCATAGCCATAATTTCTCTCTTTATTCTTACAACTTTTTGTAAGATTGGTGAAAGCTCAGATGAAATGTTTTCCATACTTTTACGTACGCTTGCTATCCCCTCTTCGCATAGTCTTAGTTTCTTATTTATCAATTCCAGTACTTCAGGGCATTCATCTTCTGACTCTTGGTTGACGATCTCTCTGATCTGCTTGAGTCGCTCTTCAATTGGAGTGATGTCGTTATCAGTATATGCAGAACTTTCGCCCAAATGAGCCAATATACTTTGTACAGCACACAAGCTGGCATATGTCGATGGGGCTGTGTTGACGACGCCTACAGTCAAAAAGGCTAGTGATAGTAATTGAAATACATCATCAAGAATCTTATCAACCCGAGTAGAATCTTGTTGATTCTCATTTGTATCTGACCGTACTTTTAAGAGTTTCTTGATCTCGGCTACAAGCTCACTATAAATCAGTCTAATATCACTGGATTTCAGATAGTTCGTCCTATCTCGTTTCAGATTTGCCAACTTATTTCGAATCACTAATAAATTGTCAACAATCTCTTTCTCGTTTTCCGGAATTCCGGTCGTCGAACTTGAAGTGATCGCAGGCGTCAGCCCGTCTGTGGAAGAATCTTGTACAGACTTGCTCATCACGGAAAGAAATATCCAACAGAGTGTTCAACCTTTGATGGTATCTCAATTTGTATGAATGTCAGAGATGCACCGCCGATGTTGTTGCTGGCCGCAAAGTTTGTATGTTGATATGGGAAACAAGTTCTATTGCAAGCTTGAGTGAAATGGTGCGATCGCGGTGAGTGTCAGAATGCGTATAGTGAGAACCTGTTGTGTAGTATACGTATAATGCTAACCTATCTAGACTTTTTGCCGTGGTTCCACGATAAAGCTTATTCGGACAATTGTAAGCTTCGTCAATGAGATCGATCTCCAAAGAGTTGACGTCAACACGCGTACCATAATATTATGTCCAGGCCGGCCCATTTTAAGGGGGTTAATTAGCCCCGATCTTGCACTTTGATTGAATTCAACGGTTGCCAGAAGGGTATGGCTACTATGGCATGTTGCAGCATTCTATGGTTCCTTCTGGCCCATTTAGTAGAACTAGAAGTGATAAAAGAACCTTGTCTTCAGGACAGTTTCCATTGTGCTCGAGACTAGTTGAAGCCTAGTGCGTCATTACTGTATCCTCCATTTCTCTGGGGCCTCCGTTGATAGAGATCAGCCCAGCTGGGATTCCGTCACACTCGACTTCGTCTAATCAGCCTCACGTACTCTAGAGAATGGCTGTTGAAGGTATCAACTGACGATTGTTTGAGGTGTGGACTGGATAAAATATTTGAAGGTTTTCATGAATATGCATGGTGACTCATACAGTTGACCTTTGGGTGTTCATATTGAATCAAGTACATGTTGCTATGTAACATCCCTACTACCGTGGTTCTAGGGACATGCAGGACTGGTATAACTGAACTGTATGTGTTTCTCAGCCGTTAGCAAAGTGCGTACGAGGTCCCACTAGTCGCATGTGAACCCCAGGATGATAAGTATCTTGACGAAGGAGCAATGATGCTATTGCTGGACTTGTTGATTTCGTATGTAGTAATTCATAGTACCATGGAAGTCTTAAATTCCGTTTGCTTGGGGGCTATGAACAAAAAGAACTGATATACGCCAGTAGTTCGAGTGTAGCTGGAGCTTTCGCCAAATTAAGACGAAAAAAATGAAGGACGAGAGGCAATTATAAGTGAGATGAAGTACGTACCCTCAAACCTCTTATATTCTTTTCAAAGGAGAACAGACGACCTTAAATTATGACTATAATAGATTGGTACGGGAATTCTGCTTAGAGTTTCTGAATGCCTCAAAGGACTGCCCTTTCCAGTCAGCTTTACCGCGGTGATTATTTGACCGTTTTATTGGACCTTTGCATCGACTCTAAACATGGTAGCTTTTCCTGTCAGTGTCTGCGTTGTTCTAAACATTCTAACTTTCCGTGAGCGATTAATTACAGCCTTTCATATTCTGTTGTGTTATAGTTTAGGCGCTCCACATTTTTCAAACCTTCAATCAATATATTGCATAGGATGGACTTTAATCAGTCTTATTCAGCCAGTAAACTGTTTCTCTGTAAATGCTACGCTTTAGTGTGTGTTATCGGTCATATCCCGAAGCTGGCTTCTAATTGACCCTCTAAAGGGCGGCTAGCATAACCATGTCGGCAGCGCCTGGCGGCCTATCCGACTCTATCAGATTCAGACAGATACTGTCTATAGTCTTGGTCTACTTGAATTTAAGTGAGCCTTTCAATGGTTTACCCAGAAAGCTCAGATAGGAAAATAGATTCATCCGTAGACCCATGGTGTTTTATTGCGCTGTTGCTGTAGCAATTATCTGACATCCTTGATAAATCTCCAAAAGTTGCATATTGCACGGTTGAAAAATCATGGATCCTCTAATAAAATAGTGATAACATGGATATTGGTATAAATTTGCTCGTATCTCGGTTTTGTACCAATCTTTTTAGCTTCAAGTGAAAAAATTTCCGACAAATAAAGAATTTGGAAAATAAAAAAAAGAAACGTAGATAAGGATGTTAACAACTGAAAAGTTACTTTGAGATCGTAGGTATTTGTCTCGATTTTTGACGACCCAAAAAAATTTCTATTTATTATTTTAAACACACTTTTTCTGATCCAATATGCAATATAAAGCAATATAAATCAGTCAAATACACAATACAAACGCTCTGATACCGAAAAGCACAACAAACCCAGGAAATGATACTTGTATCAGGAATATTCAGCGATCGAAGGTTCTGACGTCATGCAAAACATAATCACTATGGTAACCAGGACACAAAACGCCCAATACACAAGTTTGAACATACCAATACTAACAGACAGTAACTGAGACTCTCAGTCTGAGAGAAAGTTCTGAGAAACAAAGGTTATGATTATGTCCAAAAAACACAGCTAACGGAGGAAGCCGTAGCATGTTTTGAAACGTCTCACAAATAATTATAAGTTAATAAAATAACATTGAAGAACCCGTTCAAGGCAAACTCTAGCAATTTCGACCCATATATACGCCCTGCTATTCTATAAGAGCGATTCTGAGCGAAGCTAGAAATAAAAAAGCTTAGACAGCACCAGAGGCTAGAGTACCCCATTAGTATTAAAGTTTACAGATCGCAGACCTAGAAATCGATACCCCCCAAATTACCGTTTTAAGGTTGATTTACCCCTGAGCTTATCGGAATGCGATGAAGGCGTGGAGGGGCGCTGGCGATTGTTAACCACGTTCGAGTTACATTAGGCGCATATGCTGGATCTAGCACGCGCTTTTTAGACCTAGTCATAGGGGAAGAAAACATTCCATGCTACCGAACGCGGCATATTGATAGACATTGCGGGCTTAAGTTTCACATCATCAGATGATCACCTCAAGGACCTTAAGTGAGTGAGACCCAGCAAAGTATTTATACTACTTAAAGGAAAATACTGGCACCTAAAATTGCAATGCAATGGCACCCAACGAAAGGAAGACAGGCCCACCATTGCGACTCAAACAGGGAAGATATACCTGTCACGACGTGCCAGATTTCACAATGGTAGTAAATGCCAGGGCGTATAGAAATGACGACATGCTATTTGAGACGTAACAGCTTTTATGATGCCTAATTGTGAAGCTATGCGGACTGTCCAATCCTACGGTCGAACGCACAAGGCAACGAGGAAAGACTCCGAAAGAGTGATAAGGTACACACTGGAGACGGAGGGTAGTTGATTGTATTAAAGGTAAGTGGTGAAGACACATCGTAAGGAGCAAGGAAGACTACAGGACTATGTCTAGAATACTAGAAACATTCGTCCAGCACGAGTACAAGCCTGAGCTCTGAGCCTCATAGGCCTAGATCGAGTCTGCAACTTATTGCGCATATTTCTGTGACCCTGGGGCCCCGCGATCGCGATAACCTATCATGCATGACCTTGATATGATAAAATGGGCTGATTTCAGATTTGTAAGCGGCCATTGTTCAGCAAGAACATTACTTGTACTTATACCAAGTTGCCGGCTCAAGAAATAATACTGTCAACCAAAACAATAATTTGCAGGAAGGTATTGGGATTGCTGAAACATGGTTTTGGGGATTGCAATTATCGGTGCTGGGGTTGACCCGGCCTCATGGGCAGCCCGTAGTCATATCCCCGCATTGAAATCTCTTGATCAGTACAAAATAGTTGGGCTACTAAACTCTTCAAAGGAATCAGGCGAACGAGCCAAAAAGCACTACGAGCTCGACGATAGCGTCAAAAGCTACAATTCACTTGAAGAACTCGGTAATGACGCTGATGTTGATATTATTGTAATCAGTGTTAAGGTAACTGAACACTACAACCTTGCATTACCATTATTAACCAAGGGTAAGACCATTTACGTTGAATGGCCACTTGCTCGTAACGTGGACGAGGCAGCAAGACTTGCCACGGCAGCAAGAGACAACAATGCCAGAGTATTGGTCGGATTGCAGAGCCGACAAGACCCTGCTATTCTAAAAATTAAAGAATTGGTTGATAGTGGGCATATCGGTGACATTACCTCGTTTTCGTTTGTTGCCGGATCAGAATGGTGGGGCCCCAAAACAATTAAATTGGCGGATTACTTGTATGATGTGGAGAATGGAGCAAACTTTCTTACAATTGCTGGAGGTCATTCCATTGATGCAATAAGGTTTGCATTCGGCAGAGACTTTTCTACCGTTAAGGCCATTGTTCGGAATACTTTTAAAGAAGTAACGTGGATAGACGATGAAGGAATAGAAATAGGTTCAAGGGAAAAAACTATCCCTGATCATGCTGTATCAGTTGGGATTCTCGGTAAGGATGTAGTCTATACGTATAGTATAACCGCTGGGGAGAAAAACAAACTTTCGCCTAAACTAGAATGGCACATCAGAGGTACAAAAGGTGATATATATGTCCAAGGTCCGAATGCCTATACTGAGTTTATACCTTTGAAGGTCAGCGTTGTGACAAATGGAAGCCAGCAAATTGCAGAGTACGAAGAGCATGGATATGACCCGGTTATTGGCAACATTAAAGAATTGTGGAGAGCATATGCGGATAATAGTCCCAAAGCCAATAATTATTTTGTAGATTTTGATGGCGCAGTAAGCTTACACAAGATTATTGATGCGTTCTTCACGTCATCTGAACAAGGGAAGGAGGTCTTTTTATAGTAGTAGAATTTGGGTAGTACTATTATAATTATATCCTGCCAAGGAGACGCAAATTGTAGCCAGAAACCATCGAAATTCACATGAAGCACGTGCAAAGTGTCGTATCATATAGACATCCAGACCGACAATATTCATAACATATCATATGAGAATTCTAGGAACTATAAGTAGACCTTATAATCCAATCCTTGGTATTCAGCAAAAGTATCATTTATATTACTTTCGCAAGATGGTTGAAAAAAACAAACCGTTATCAGCTACGCGAATCAGGACGAATTGATAGCTAGAAACCTACAAAATACGTACACCGAAGCGTTAATTCAATCAATATAGTAACAATTATAGCGGGGGTATACCGAGCAAGCCTCAAATCGATGAACCTGATATCTGCATACCAATCTATTAATATTGAATCAGCCTGCAAGAACATTCTTCAAATGCAAGGGAATCACAATAAGCCCGGAGATCGTTAATCTAGCCAGGGGTAATTCACGCGTTCGAGATCGATATGAGATCCGGGATATCATTATTAATAGGCCAACCGTATTAGTAATTCATATGTTATAACCACCTGAAATACCGAAATATCTTGACAGCCAAATCATGGACAAAATATGAAGGCGGACCATGCAAACATTCCGCTCTACTTTTAATTTTGACGAATTACGCGAAAACCAAGAAAAATTTGGAGTTCAAAAATTAAATCGATCGGCAAGATTTTATGCTTAAAAGGGAATTTAATAAGTTTACTCGATCGAGTAAAAATGCAAGTCGATCGCCTAATTTGAAACAAAGTTACGCGAATCATTTTAGGCGGATAAACGCGTGGGCCGGAGGCCCAAGTTGCAACATGCAACTGAATAACTTTGAGTTCTATTGTTACTGAGCAACCAAGGAATGTGAATGTTCAGCAGTAATTTGCGGCAGACAGTTGGCCCATGCAAGGTTCCGGGCGCATGTTTCAATGCAGCAACAAAATTTTATTAGGTGCAAAATTTAAAGCAAGGGGTAAAAATTAAAGAATTAGACGATCGCGTGTAATTATTAAAGATCGAGTGGCTAAACTGGTCGACGGCTGTTAATAGATACCGATGAACTAACAATTTTTTTTTTTTTTTTTTGTCCTACTCTGTTGCTTTCACATTTATACAACCTTTTTCTCCCAACACCTTTGTTACTCCTCCGTTGCAGTGCTTATAAATTCCAGAAGTTCAAGGGGCCAATTTTCTCAATTTTTTATTTGGTTTCTCGACGGAGAAGTAAGATAGGTTCACTGCAGTTAAAACAAGGTTTTAGCATTTTGGAGGTTTCTTAATCAACGTTTCGACTTGGTTATCTCAAGGTTGTTATCTGGCTTTATTATTTATAATGAGCACACTCACCGAGGCGCAAGAGCTAGAAGCAGTAGAGAAGGTTCTTCGAAGAGCAGAGATCTCTAGGATCACTCGGAATCTCAAATCAAGATTACAATTGGCGAATTTCAAGGCCAAACGAGGATGGCAGAACCTCACCTTGGATTCTATTCAACCGAGGATACAACAACAAAGCCCCGAGCGGCCCCCCTCCGCGACCATTAGAGATGAGAGTGTGGCTAGTAAAATCTCTCCAAAGCGCCAATACAGCCAAGTCTTTAGCAAGAATGCGGCCATGTCGCCCCCAACATCCACTACTTTGCATCAACCTAGTCACCAACATTCGCATATTCAGTCTCAGGGCTCCATACCCAGCCACAACGTGCATGGAGGACCTCAGAGACCTCTTGTTCCGCATTCATACAACGCGGCGTACAATGAGGTGCACGTTGTCCCCCAATCCAACACAACTCTTCATGCATACGGGCAGTACCAGGAGTACTATCATGCCCCAAACTACCAGCCACATCAAGAACCACACCAAGAACCACCCCAACAGCAGCCACAAAGAGTTGTACAACAGCAACAACAGCAACAGCAGCATCAGCAGCAACAACAGCAACAACAGCAACAGCAGCATCAGCAGCAACAGCAGCATCAGCAGCAACAGCAGCATCAGCAGCAGCAGCAGCAGCAGCAGTATCAGCAGCAGCAGCAGCGAAGGCCCGACATGACCATGTCGTCGCCGACTCCTCATAGCCACCTACAGCCTGCCGTGCAGCTAGAAGGCCGCAAACGCGCGAGGACTTTGGATTCTCAAGCGAACTCCAATGCCACTGGGACACCAGTTTCTAATTACCCGCAGAGCAGTCCACCTCAAGCGCAAGAAGAGGATAATTCTCCTAAGGGCACTGTTGCCATTGACAACGTTCCACGTACACCACCTCCACAGAAACGGCATTCAGTCGACGACCAACGGGAGGGTGTTGACCTACTGATGCATTTAGCGACTTCTCCTTCTCCAGGCAATGGAGCAGGTACCCAGGGCCCACACAGCTTCATTCCCAACTCGTCTAGTCAAGGCTCGCTCAACCAACACCTTCAAAGCAGCATGCACCTGTCAGCAAGCAGCGGACAGCCTGCGTCGTCACCGTCGAGTGCGCTGATGTCACGCTTTGATGCGTCTGGCGGAGGAGGCTATCCCGGGACCCCACAGCAGCCATTCAATTTCAACGATTATTTGAACATTGTCACACCCTCGCCGGCCGTCCCTGGGCCTGTTGACTCGCCGAGCATCCGAACGTCCATCCGGTCTGCCAGAAGGAGATTGAACTTCGACCAGTTGCCGGACCCCGAGAGGTGACCAACCTAATTAATTATTACAGTACTTACTGCCTTTAACGGCGTTTGTATATAACTATTTATAAACTAAGATATCGATATTAATATATAATTATAACATATATATCAATACTGCAATTGCAATTGTACAGACCTTAATGTACATGCGGCATTTCTGCCAAGAGTTGGATGCTGTATATAACGTAGATTGCATAGATCATGACTAGTTGAACAATTATATCTTAATAATCTTATATAGCTCGAAACCTAGCATGTTCATATATACTGGCAATTATTCCATACTGTACAATATAATATATTATTGATATTTATTAGTTAGTATTGGTGTTATTTGTAACTACATTTAGAATTGCATTTATAGTTATATTAATTAATATTTATCAATATTTATAAATAGAGATTGATCGAACGACGCGTGGGAGATCGTGCGCACGACGCGTGGCAGATCTGCCGATTAGCTGGTTTCTAGAATTAGAGTTTGGCGAGATCTCTGCAGAGCCCCTTGAAACTCTGCAAACACAAACACAAAATTGACGAATGTATCGACCGATCGAGAGAATTTAAATTTAGAGAGAGCCCCTTAAACGGTTGTCGCCCTTAAATTATTTCAGCAAGAATTCTATGCACAAATTCTTTTCGAGACATTAACATTTTTCGCCCAGCTTAATATTCTTAAGCCTAATTCCTAATTCCTAATTCCTGATTCTTGTCGAGCCTTGGACACTTTTACCCCCCCTTTTCCTTTCATTCACCCGTCCATCTCTCTTCTTCGCTCACTTCACTTGTCGCTCTTTTGACTGCAAAGGCTCCGACGTCCTGCACAAGTCGACGCAAACCCAGAAAAGGCAGGGGTCTTCATCATCTCCATCATCATCGTCACGCGCGCGGAAGGTGTCGGAAAACTGTAAATTTTTGTTTGCTGAGCGCAGGGGCTTCGAGAACCATCAACATCTCCTTTGAGCCCGTCCTTTCATTCGAGGAAAACAAGCCTTGGGCATTCTCAAGCACTCGCTCTCATCTCTGGTTATTTTTGGGCTTTGCTCTTTTTTTATCGTGGAAAATTTGTTAGGGGCCACCTTTTGTTATCTATCATCACCGCCCTGGGCATAACCTTTTTCCACACACACACTTTTTTTTTCACTCTTTTTACTTTTACCCTAAAAACTCCCCCCACTAACCTCCACCTCAAAAAATTTTCATTTGTTTCCCGCGTGATAAGCCAGCGGAACAATACCTCTAGTCGTCACTATGGTCTCGGTTCAGATACACCAGGTCCAACGGCTGGTGACGGCTCTGGCGCTGCTCGCAAACGTCGCGCAGGCCCAGACTTACCTGGGGTGCTTCAAGAGCAAGGGAAGCATGACCATGGGAGACGTGTACAAGTATCAGTCCAAGAGTCACTGCCAGTCTGTATGCCAGGGCAAGGGTGAGCAGTTCTTTGCCCTGTTCGACTCGAACCAATGCTTTTGCGGGTCATCTATCCCGTCTACATCGGAGCTGGAAAGCGATGATAATTGTAATGCGACCTGTGATGGGTATGGCGCAGAAACATGTGGAGGTACCGATGCCTATTCTATTTATGATGTTAGTACCGTCGCAGATGTTTCGGCAGTTCTAGCTTCTGCTGCTGAAGCATCTTCTAGCAGTGTGGCCTCTTCTACGTCGAGCTCTACCCCGTCTTCTACATCGACTTCAACATCAACATCAACATCAATATCAACATCTTCATCATCGTCTTTGGTGTCGACTTCAACTTCATCGTTGCCAAGCTCAAGCACCAGCGAAAGTAGTACTACGACTTTGTCAACAAGTACTTCATCTGCATCTGCATCGTCTTCATCGACCTTTTCCAGCAAAACCTCCTCTTCCGAGCACACAGCTTCAGCTACAGCTTCACCAGCATCATCATCATCATCTTCTTCATCAGCGGCATCGTCCACCGCCACAGGCAAGGCTAGCTCGTCGGGAGGTGGAGGAATCTCCAAAGGAGCCATTGCTGGAGTAGTCGTCGGGGTGGTTCTTGCATTGGGCATTGCTAGCGCTGTATTATTTTATCTTATTCGACGAAGACAGAGCAGTGCATATCGGTCCTATGACACCGGTTCCCCATTCAGTGATGGGTTCAAAGAGGCTTACAATAGCCCTACTTTCCATCCAAGAGGCCCGAGCGGTGGCAGCGGGGGCGGAGTAGCTGGAGGAATCCCAGGTATTGGTGCCGTGAATAGGAACGCTGCTGCAGGCGGTAGCGAGAGTGACTCCATGGGACCAGATTTCATCCAAGTAGATCAACGGCTAAACCCTGTAATGGTGGGTGAACGGCGGATAAGTTTGGGGAGTCTTGCGGATGCTGCCGATTACAGTAGAAAAGTGCTTCGAGTGGCCAATCCTGATGAATAATTAGAAAATGAATTATGACGATGATGTTAATGAGAATGGATAGAGAAAAAAAAATATTTTAGTTGCTGAGTCCCAGGATATACAAGTGAAGGCGGGGGGTGCTTATGCCCTTTGTAAAGATACCATCAAACCACCAAGTTAACTCATTTGAAATGTTCATTTTTTTTTTCTTTCCTCCAAGAGGAAAATTTATATTATTACCTGATTTATATAGTTTTTTTGTAATCTATCAATGGCTTTTTGTTTCTAAAACGATAGGGGCTATCTATCAGTTTCATAAGTTTATGTATAGAGTGAGACCTACTGCAATTTCAAAACGTGTATATACGTATAATACGTAGCTAGTAGCCAGCTGCATGCATATAATGCACACTACCATAGAGTTTGCTAGCAAGTCTACGATAGCCAAGCTCGAGCTCTTCACTGCAAAGATCGAAATTTTCATGTGCTTTTTTACACCAAATGACTGTAACGCCCCACTGTTTATATTAACATATTAATGTTATAAATTTAGTTCAAAACTTAATTAACAATTTCAAATCCTGGATCAAGCTCTTTCCTCAATTTCACCCTTGGGGACATATACCACTTTCAAAAACCAATTGATCTTAGAACACGCTCTTTAAGCAATGTCCCAACCAGTTCGTAGGAGGTCGTCGTTTTTCGAATCGACTCCGCCTCCACCCGAAGCAGGTATGTAATAACCGGGGTTTTTATTTTTTTTCTGGACAGCAATCAGCAGTGGATGAACGAATACTAACTTATCCAGGAGAAAAGGAGATTCTGGCATTCACAAATGACCATAGACATTTTTCAATGCTGCGCACATTACACATGGCCGACTATATCACCTGTCTGAACATGGTTTGCGGATTCAACAGCATAATTTCTAGCTTCAACTATGCCCGGTCCAATTATCTTGTTCCTTCGAATATCAAATGGGCGATGGCATTCGTCCCCTTAGGATTGTTTTTCGATTTCCTTGATGGGAGAGTAGCGCGACTGAGACAAAAATCAAGTCTTATGGGCCAGGAACTGGATTCATTAGCTGATATGGTGTCATTTGGAATCGCCCCAGCATTGATTGGTTACTCCATGGGATTGCAATCACCAGTTGACAGAATATTCCTCACCTATTTCGTCTTGTGCGGATTGACAAGGCTGGCTCGGTTCAATGTCACAGCCTCAAAGATACCTAAGGATTCAAAGGGTAAATCAAAGTATTTCGAAGGAACACCTATCCCTACAACCTTGTTCATTGTTCTAATTCTATACCTGTCGTTTAGAAATGGAAGGATTCACGATAACCTGCCAGGCAAGATAATATGGCCCGAATCTGAAACATGGAAGTTCCATCCATTTGGACTCTTATATGTCATTTCTGGATGTGCCATGATCAGTAAAAGCCTTAAAGTACCAAAGCTATAGATGAATATGTAGTATTTATATTAAAATGTTATACTTCTGATTATCTACAACTACATGCTATGTACATTGGTCATTTTTATCGTCCCATGAGGTACCTTTGACTACCCCACCATAGAAAGCTTTACATCTTGTAAAAAATCCCGATACCGGCGTACTAATTATAACCTATAGTACGTACTAGCTAGTATCAGCGCATATATAACGCGTTATGACATTGCCAATTAACATGTACAGCGAACTGAGTTAAGGCTGTTAACCTAAACGCCTTTATGGTTTGCACGTGACCATTCGAAGTTTAAAAACTAGCTACGTCACAGAAACCCCACAGTGCAGCCATCGCCATTTTAGGATTGTGCATTTTGTTTGTTTTGCGCCGCATGGCCATCTATTTTGTTAACGTTAAATAACCAGCCTTCGTACCTTGTTTTGTTGCTCGCACTTTTCCCTCCATTTTTGCTTCGATAAACCAAAAAAAAAAAAAAAGAAGAATTCTCCTACATAGGCAAACAAATTACGTCTGCAATTACTGGAGGATAACTCTTACTTGTAACATAAAATCCCTTGTGAATCTTAGTGATTGGACGCTGGATTGGCCTTTGTCAGAATATATATATATTTATATATACAGTTGAACGACGAATCAGTCGTATAGAACGATACAAGACTATATTTTAAACGCATAGCCTTATACTCTTTTAAAGGTCATGACTAGTACTGCGGGTATCGTGAAGGATGTTATAGTGGATATGCCCACTTCGTCTAAGCCTACCGAGGTTTTGGCAGCCCGGTTTGCTACATGGCGAACTGTTATCAGGGCCATCAATGTATATTTTAAGGAGTTTGCCGCAGTCCAAGATGAAGTTGTTCGTCAAAATGTAAGATTGGGGCATGCTATTAATATTCCATTTTTTGAGCATGGCAATTCTGAACTTATGGACAGGCAACTTGATACAAGTCCTTCAAGTGCCCATCATCATCATCATGGGGTAACTGGTAGTAATGAAGATTTAGGATTACAAGATAAAATGTTTCTAGGATATGGTAACCAGTCAATTAGTGATATTCCAGCTAATTTGATTACATTTCATCGAGCTCAAGCTGCTGCTGCTTCACGAACTTCTAAGGAATTGGTTCAAAATATCATTCCTAGATTGGAAGATTTGAGACAAGATTTATTAGTCAAGATTAAAGAAATTAAATCACTTGCTTCTGATTTTAAGAACTCAGTTGCAAGAGAACAAAATTCAACTGCTCAAGATTATCGTGCTTATCTTGCTGCAATTGAAACTATCAATAATGGGCAAGCATCAAATGCTAAAAATGATCCTTATTTGATTAAGACTTCATTGGATCGTCAATTAGCTCGATCTGTTTATGAGGAAAATTACTTGTTGGAAGCATTTTTGAATTTACAAGGATCAGGCCGTGAACTTGAAAAAGTGGTTGCTCAAGAAGTTAAACAAGCTCTTTCAGTTTTTGGTAAATTGGTTGGCGTCCAACAAGAAAACTTGAAGGAGTTGCTTGTTGATAAAATCCTTAATGGATTTGTTACCAAGGATCCCGCTTTTGAATGGGACGCCTTCATTGCTAGAGATCGTCAAGATTTTGTTGATCCTGAGACTAAACCTCGTGATGCTTCAACAATTGAATATAAAGAAAAGCATTCACCATTAGCTCAAGAAGCAAAATCTGGGTATTTGGAAAGACGGTCGAAATATTTGAAATCATATTCAAAAGCTTGGTATGTATTAACCCCCACTTTTCTTCATGAATTCAAATCCAATGACCGTAAACATGATCCATCTCCTGTTATGTCATTGAGCCTGGCTGATTGTCAATTGTCAAGAGATACTGGATCACATTCACACAGTGGAAGTTACAAGTTCACTTTGAATGCCAAACAAGTGGGTAGTGGTTCCAAGGGTCATAATTGGGTTTTTAGATGTGAATCTCAAGAAAAACTCGATGAATGGTATAATACTTTGAAAACTTTGACAGATATTAAATCCCCTCTTGAACGCGCAAAGGCAATTAGTGCTATTAATAATCATGTTGCTAGTGAACGGGCTTCACTTGCTTCTAAATCTGTACCATCTACTGAAGTTAAGGCAACACAACAAGAAACAACCTCAGGAGTAGGTAAAGTAGAAGGAGCCACTGCAGCAGTCACATCAACGGTAACTACTGAAGCAGTTGTTAAGAAGGATGATGAAAATGTTTTTTCAGATCAAGTTGGGAAAGCTGCTGCTATAGCTGCTGGTGTAGCAGGTGGTGCCGCACTTTTATCAAAAGAGGAACAGGGAGATGATGAAGATATTCATTCAGTAGTACCACCAATTTCATCTCCAGTATTGTCAGATACATCTGCAGTCACTTCTAACGGGGAACCGTTTGAAGATGATAGCCATGATTCAACACAAGAGCAACCAGGTATTGCACCTGAAGAAGAAGGAAGAGAAGAGGAAGAAGTTGCAACCCGTGAAGAAGCAGCCAATAGAGGTAGATTCCCTAGTGAAGTTAATCTTGAACATGAACCACTTGATGCTGAAAGGGCATTGGACAAGGAAGCACTTCATCTTGAAGCGAAACAATTTATCACTCCTTCCGAGTTACCTTTGAATGGAACTCCCCGTGTACCTGATAGTGGTAATGATGATAATGCTTCAGTATTCTCATATGACTTGACTCATAACCCGGCAACATTAAAAGATGATAAAGATTTCAAACCAGTTGATGCGGATATTCCTGTTCATGTTGAACGGAAGTTGACCTTAGAAGCTGCACACAAGCACGAAGAACCACATGAGAACGGAATTGGTGTTGCTCGTGAACCTGATGAACCTGAAGAACCTGCTCAAGAGGCATTGGTCAAAAGAAGAAGTTCGGTTGCTTCGAGGAAGGATTCACTTCCAGGAACTGCTAGACGCAGATCATCATCAAGGAAACCTACCGCATCATATGGAACTACAGATGATCTGGCACCATTGTCATCGATTGATGGTGGTCCTGTTAATGGTAATGCTAATGGTGGTGAATCCAAATTGTTTTTCGCTAATGGATTACCATCGACAACTGGAGGAGGGGGTGACAAGAATTAGTGTAGAAGTATTAAGTAACATAGTTTTTTTTTTAACATAGTTATATATAACATAAAAAATTATTTACAATCTATTCAACAAACTTTTGACTTTGTTATTTTAATCATTGAAACCTCTTAATAATCGTTCTCGTTTATTGATAGTTTCAAGTTTATCAAGAATATCTAATCTTGTACCCCATTTTGTGAAAAATTCGTTATCACTAAACTTTTGCGCTTGATCAACTGCAGCACGTCTCATTGATAATTCTGTATCTTTATCTAATGCAAATACATCATCAAATGCTTTACCTAACGATATCAAGTTACCTTCCCTTTCTCTAGCTTTATAATCCGGATCATTGGGACTAGTAAACAAATATCCAATACGGGTTTTGTCATCACTTGTAGGTAAAATATCATATTTAGGACCAGCAGAATCATGAGCAATTGGTATTAACCCAGCAGCCATATACTCAACTACTACCATTCCAAAATGTTCATTCCACATTGCATTTATACCTGCCCAAGATGTTACGAGCATCTGTTGAACAGCCGACCATGGAGGGTCCAAAACAAATGTTATATCATCATCAGTTAATTCTAATTCTCTTGAAAGTAACCGTAATGCATAAACACTATGTTTATCAATATCATTTCTTATTGATCCAATAAGAATCAAATGATATTTTTCAGTAGTATCAGTCTGTCTTTTAAGGAATTTTGCAAATTCTTCTAATACTAGTTCATGCCGTTTTTCAGGTCGAAATTGTGCAACATAAATTAATACCTTTGATCTTGGCTTTGTTTCATCATAAGTTAAATCTTGAGTAGCTACTGGTGGATAAACCACTTTAACATGATCAGGTCCACCAGCAAGCTTCTTACCCCACAATGACTTGATATGGTTACTTGTCCATGTAGAGTTACAAGCAACCACATGAGCATATGATCCAGCCCATGAGTACAACCACATTAAGAGTCTCCAGTACCAGTATTTGGGCTGGTATGGCCTAAGTTTACCTAGCATATCACTCGAAACGTAAGGATAGTGGACATAGGCAGCAATGGGGATAGCTAGTAACCAAGCCACTAAAGGATAAGTAGCAGGATATCCCATAGTGTCAACCCAAACGTCAGGAACCAAAAGTTGAAATGCTTCATGTGCCAATGCGATTGAACCCAGTGCTTGACCTGTTAAAGTGAAACGAGGCCAGCTAGAGGGATCAACTAACCTTCTTTTATAAAGATAAATGAATACGATCCTTTTACGTAACTCTGAAGAAAATTTCAAACCAAATCTTGATTCGACTTTATCAAAAACTGATACAGGAGAATTATCGGGTTCTTTTCCCAAATATAATGCAACAATATTATTCTCATTGTGAGTCAACGTTTCAAAGATAGCTGCCCATAATACACGTTCACCGCCGCCACCTGAATTAGCATATGGATGGAAATACCCATAAATTTTGCGTCTAGGCCCCTGATGCTTTTCACGAAACGATCCCTTGGGAATCCCGCTAACGGATAAATTGAAACAAGTAGAAAACTTGCTGGGATCATTCCCATGTAGCACTAGTTGCCGTCGGATTGTCCCGGATTTAATTCCAAAAGAGGGTAAAAGTGCCCCGGCATTAACTGCTTGATCAAGGAAAGATTTCCAATCAGATGGAGGTTTGCGAAGATTGTTGCCGAACCTATAAGCCGCAAGGCTCAGAACAATGTAAGTCAATCCTCCTCCAATAGCTAGCACTAGAAATGCTGCTGCTAGCAATATTTGCAATGGGGGCATGGTTACTGACAGAGCTACTTAATATATATTACCGCTACCACGCGGTATTCTGTTCTGTTGATATAACGTTGACTATAGCTAGCTAGTGGTATTCCGTAGCTATAGTACATTATATTTATAACGTGTAGGTATTAGTATGTATACACGTACGTGTTACATGTATATGGTTATATGCGGCTGTTCAGAATATTCGAATTCAAAGCATGATGTGCATATACGTACAGGCATACGTGCGTGACTAGATCGCTATCGAAAGTCACTACGAACGTTAACTACGTATACGTAGGTATACCGGTACCGGTACCCTACGCTACATATGTTATAGATATATCTGGCTAGTAATTAATGAAAGAATAAATATTATTTCTAGAGTTTAGCATCTTCTAGGATTATTTGAATGAGTTCTTGTAAAGGTCCATATTCTTTAGGATCTACTAGTTGGAACTCGTTACAAAACAAAACAAAATGTTTCAAACTGGTGTTTAAATGGGATTGTAAGCCCAACTCTGTGATCACATCAAAATGATGACAATAAATGTGAGCATAAATTCGAAATAATCGTTTAAGTATTTGCTTGAACACTTGAGGAGCGCCTTTACTAAAAGGAGCACCTAATTTTGTTGGGAAATATTGTTCATCGTCGAAATATGCATAACACCAGTTTATAAGATTATCGATATATTCAGGTGCAGACAGCTTAGTAGGACGCTTGTACTTTGAGCTGGACGAGTCTTGCCATAAATATTCGTATTCATCAGTTGCTATCATGCGAGGACAAGTAGTAGGGGAACAGAACTCTGTTATTGTACCATAGAGCATGTTGATTTGCTTGGTAAAATCAACAACATGAACAGCTATCCATTCGGTTTTATCTTCACCTTCAGGCAACTTAACCGCTTCTTTGAGCGAGCCGGACCCTAACGTAGCCTCTGCATAGTTTCGAAGCACTTGGGCCTGGCCACCACCACCTCCGTTGCTGGTAGCCGGGCGGGGCTTGAACGTCCTAGTAGTTCGAGCATTACTAAAATGTTAGAACCGGAAAAACCACAAGTTATGCACCCATTTTACTGGACAACTTACAAAGTCTGGAAAAACGACGACATTTTTCTCGCTGGTCAATATGTTGGAGGTTGAAGCGAAAGATTAAAAATAAGAAAAAAAAAATAATAATGATAATAATCAAGAATATTTATGGCGCATGCATGGAAACCTGAATGGATGGATGAGTTTGTTAAGTTTAGGCTTTTTAAACGCCAGCCGAACCTGTTTTTGTTTACATTTTGATCACAATCGGCGTCGGTTGTTGTACTTATCTGTTTTCGGTTATCGCCAACGTTAACGTTAACAATCTTTATTGTGATCATGATGATGGATCTTTGATTTTCTTTATCGTGATTGAAAATACGCGCGTGCAATCACGCTTTCGGCTTTTGGATCTGCAAAATGTCTATTTTATCAACTCCCGACGCATATATATAACCCCAATGACTCCTTTCCAATTGCGCAACGCTCATAGCTAGATATATCGCAGCATGGCTGACCATTCTTGGTCTAGAAAGGCGAAGGATACTACAGCAGGGTTTGTCGGTGGTGCTGTTCAAGTTTTGGTTGGTCAACCATTTGACTTGGTTAAAGTGAGATTACAAACCGGCCAATATTCAAATATCTTACAAGCAGTTACTGGAACACTGAAAAATGAAGGCCCGTCGGCCTTCTATAAGGGAACAGCGGCGCCATTAATAGGGGTAGGTGCCTGTGTTTCAGTACAGTTTTATGCCTTCCATGAAGCAAAGCGACAAATTTTGAAATATAGACCGGACAGGAGAGGTAATGACCTTTCGTTACCAGAGTTTTACACTGCAGGTGCTGTTGCGGGCATAGCCAACAGTGTTATATCGTCACCTGTCGAGCAAATACGTATTTTGCTACAGACTCAACGAGATGGACTGTACCATGGGCCTAGAGACGCAGTTAAGAAAATTTATGGTTCCAATGGACTTGCGGGCATATACAGAGGATTGGCAGTTACAATATTGAGAGAAGCACAAGCATATGGGGTGTGGTTCTTGACGTTTGAGTATTTGATAGGACGCCACAAGAAACGAAATGAAGTACCACCATGGAAATTGATGTTGTATGGAGCCCTTGCTGGCGAGGCCCTGTGGCTTGCTTCTTATCCTTTAGATGTTATAAAGTCTAAAGTTCAGAGTGACTCCTTTGAAAAGCCCAAGTATAAGTCAGCTTGGGATGCCACAAGAAAAACTTTTGCTACTCAGGGAGTTGTAGGGTTCTGGAGAGGTATTGTACCAACTTTACTTAGAGCTACTCCCGCTTCTGCTTCAACATTCCTGTCTGTCGAACTGACAATGCGACTTTTAGGATGAAATATTATATAACATACTAATTAAAAAAATGAATTCAATGACTAGGATATAATGCAACAAGTTGTAATAAAAATTTAAATATATATAATTACTAATGCAATTTTTCTTTTCTCTTTTCTGTTATATCTCTAAGGACTCATTTATCTTCGCCGTATTGATAAATATTCCAGCCAAGAGACCCCACACTAGCACTATATATCTCTTTAGCAGTCTCTGAATCTTCTAATAACCCAGTACCAACAACCACAGGCAAGAAATGGTCAGCAGTAGGATGAGCCTTACGATACAATGAAGGATTACCCGAGCACAGTTCCTGAACAGCTTTCAATGGAGCCAGTCCACCTTGTTTCCCCGTAACCGCTTCGCTTAACTTTGTATTGAACTCTTTAGTATAGGGCAGCTCAGCGAACCCACTTCGCATATCTCTCAAGTTATGAACAGACATTCCAGATACTATGACAACACCTCGATCTCTAAATGGCGACAGAGCCCGTCCAAGCTTGTACTGTGTCTCGAAATCTTCAGTGTCCGGCAAGCTTACCTGCAAAACTGGCACGTCAACGTTCAATTGCTCATTCTGTGGGTCTTTATCTGGGAAAGCTACTTTGAATGGTACCCATAGTCCATGATCAACCCCTCTGACCACGGTAGTAGCATCAAACCCATTATTCTTTAATGATGATACAATATTCTCAGCTAGTGATTGATTAGCGATTGTTCTGAATTTCTCTTTGTACATATAATCTGGGAACCCATAAAAATCGTAGATCAGCTCGTTTTCACCAACACCATTTTGCAGCGTTTTGGGAATTGCAACACCTACTTTTGGTTTGCCAGATTGACCTCGCAATCCGCTGGGAACGTCGTCAAGATCGAATGCTTGCCAATGTGCTGATACGCAGATGATGTACTCGGGCTTGAGGTCATTAAGAATATGCTTGCCGATTCTGGAGACCGTTTCATAGGCTCCAATGTCACCACCAGCTTTGATGGTCGGCGAATACATGAATGTGGGGCCGCCATGACTGAAAAAGTATGCAGGGAATCTGGATGAAACTGGAGACGGCATTCTGGAAAGGAGCTTGTATAACGAAGCGCTAAGTATGCTAATTAGAAGAAAGAAAAGTAGTCTGGTTCTCATCAACCGGAGAGTTGGGCACTCCAAAACGGAATCCGGGGGCTAGGTATTTATATTAATAACAGCTGATGACCTACTGGCATACTTTTTAAGCTGCGCATGGTGTTAGTAAGCGTCAACGTTGAATTTCACGTAATAACGACAACTTTTTAGGTAATGACAATCGGCGTTTCGGCGATTGGCTGATTAATCATGTTCAAACTCCAAGCTTTCAAGCGATATCAGCTCTTAATTCTTCAATAACATAATTATTACTATAATTGTAACGTTATAAAATATAATGCCAATAGCCAACAACGAATGTTGACCGTTTATGGACATTCTAGCAGTGATCACAATTTTTTATCTTACAGCTATATATAACATGTCATGTGATTGCTGGAAATTGATTTCAGTGGAATCAATGCTGACAATTCAATGGCCGATGCCGATGATACTTCCAAGGCACTTTTTCCACTAGCTATATACAATTGTCATATGCTACCACCTAAGAAGTGGACTGTGAACACAGGCATTGTTATAATCAATGCTTTTATGTTATAGCCAAGAACATTAACGTTATAACGTTAAATTATATTATAATTATTCTTCGAAGGATTATGGTTTAGGCAATGTGTACGTACGTACGTACATGTGCACCTGCACGTGACAGTTTTAAGGTTTTGCTACGCTTAGAATTCCTTCATCGATGATATCAAAGGAACAATAAGCTGAATCAATAAATAGCTTTACAGCATTAACGTTATAGGAAAACTTGCTCTTCGACCACGTTTTGATCGGATAAACTCTGTTTAGCATTTTTTCCGCATATAACCGCGGTTTGTTCTTCTCACCACGTTTAACATAAACAGAAAATCCTTCTCTTTTCATTTGATTCTTTATCTTTGAGAGGATTCCATTCTTTCGGAAAATCCAATCTGTGGTGTCTTTGAGAATATTTTTTTGTCAGTCATCTATTTAGAGATCTATTGAGGAAACATTCTCTATCATGAATGATACGAACCTGAACTTGATTGACGAGAAATTAAAGAGAAAGAACTCGCAAACATCATCCCATAACCCTGGAAATTCACCGGGTAGCTCTGACCATAGTTCAGACGAAAGTTCTGGGTCGCCCAGACGTAACGACAGCCAGACAAATTTGAGTCACAACTACAAACAATCACCTTCGCCAACAGCCGCAAGTGGCGGAGGGTTTCCATCTGGAATTGGCATTCGAACGAATCCTTCAACAGCGCAAGTCATCAGGACTAGTGCCAGTAACTCCAATACAAGTCTGAACTCTCTCGGAAGCGGCGGAAGCACCGCTTGTAACAATGCCGTGCCTGCACCTGTCGCAGTACCCCGCACGGGTTCAAATGCGACATTAAACATCAATACCAGCCATCAGTCGCAATCCCAACAATACGGAGTCACCAGTCCCAACAGCACAGCATCAGTTAAAAGCTTCAATAGAAGGCCACCTTCAGATACTCCGTTGGTGTCTTATACGAATTCTCCTGAATCCGGAGCTGCACTATCGGGATCGGGAAAGGGGTCTCCACGGGCCGGCGTCCCCAATGGGTCATCATCCTCTAGTTTGAATATCCCTCCGTTGTCGTTACCTCCACGACGAGCAACCACTCTGGATGTTCCGGGATTGACCCGTTCTAGGGTTTCTCCGGATGGGAAAATCGCCGCAAGAGATATCGAGGCCAAATTGGTCATTGTAATGGTAGGTTTACCAGCAAGGGGGAAATCTTATGTGACTAAGAAGCTTGCCCGATTTCTTAACTGGCAACAGCATGAAACCCGTATATTTAATGTGGGTAATACGAGACGTAAGGCTTCTAGTAACGTTGGACCTGCAACCAGACCCTTACCAGACGATGATCATGAGAAAAAGGCAAGAAAGGCAGAAGAAAGAGCATTGGAGGCTGAATTAAGAGGTGATCCTCCACAACATGACGAACATAATGGTACAAGCCAAGCTGCAGACTTTTTTTCGCCTGAAAACCAGGAAACGTTCAGGTTACGTGAGCAATGGGCAATGGATACCTTGGATGAATTATTGGATTTTGTTCTTGACCAGAATGGAAGTGTAGGAATACTGGATGCTACAAATACGACGGTTGCTAGAAGGAAGAAGGTATTCGACAGGATAAATGAGCGTTCTCAGGGTAGACTGAAAGTTTTATATCTTGAAAGTATCTGTACAAGGCCAGATATAATTGATGCAAATATACGACTAAAATTATCTGGACCGGACTATAAGGATATGGATCCACAAGCTGCTATTAAGGATTTCGTTGAGCGATTACATAATTATGAACGTGCATATCAGACTATTGGTCCCGAAGAAGAAGCAAATGACAATTTCCAATATATCAAGATGATTGATGTAGGTAAGAAATTAGTTTGTGCAAATATTTCTGGGTTTCTTGCAGGTCAAGCTGTATTTTTTTTACTTAACTTCAACTTAGCTGAAAGACAAATTTGGATTTGTCGACATGGTGAAAGTGAAGATAATGTGGCTGGTAGAATCGGTGGTGATGCTCCATTAACTCCTAGGGGTAAGAAGTTCGGTAGGGCGTTATCACGATTTATGGATTATCAACGAACAGAGTTCCGACGAAGACAATTGGCAAGATATTCAGAAAGAGTCAAGATTTTGGAAACCGAAAAGAATCCCAGATCAGCATCTGCTAGCCCAGTCACAGAACCTGAAGAACCAAATTTTTGTGTTTGGACTTCCATGTTACAAAGATGCATTGAAACAGCAGAATCATTTGATGAGGATCAATTTGATATCAAGGAAATGCGAATGTTAAATGAATTAGGTGCAGGTGAATGTGATGGAATGACTTATCAAGAAATTAAGGATAAATATCCCGAAGAGTATGCAAAACGGATTGCTGACAAGATTAGATATAGATATCCTGGTATAGGAGGCGAATCTTATTTGGATGTCATTAACAGATTAAGGCCTGTTATTGTTGAAATGGAACGAATGCAAGATAATGCATTGATCATATGTCATCGAGTTGTTGCTCGAGTTTTGTTGGCATATTTCATGAACCTTGGACGTGAATCTATTGGTGACTTGGATGTTCCTTTGCATACTTTATACATGCTTGAACCTAAACCATATGGTGTTGATTGGGCCATATATCAATACCGAGAAGAAACAGATTGGTTTTATAAAGTACCTAGGGATGAGGTGCGTAAATCGAATCTGCATTACGGTAGACATAATTCGACATTTATAGCTACAAAGGATAGGCAGTTTAGTGTTGTCCCTACTGGAAATGACTCTGCAGGAGTTAGTGACATACGCAGTTCATTGTTACAACAACGAAAAGGACTGAGAACGTTTCCCAACACTGCGGTAGAAGATGATAGTACAACCCCACCGACTCTACCGACTGTTCCTGAAGCAGTTACCACAAAACTTGACGAATTTACTTTATCAAATAAGTAGATAGATAATATTTATTCATTGGTAGTACACCAATCCATATGCTATGTTATAACTGGTTCATATCATGATGCATCTTAGATTAAATTATGTACGTATACGTATAACTACCGGACGTTAAGGTGATCAGCTAATATTGAACTTGGGCAGACCGATAATGTTTGCACGAAGATTAAGGCCGACACCATGGCTGGCGCGGGGAGTCAAGACGTCAACGGTTGACTGGAAGCCCATTAGGGCGCGGAAGCCCGGATCAAATACGTTGGGTACTAAAATCCTTGTTGGCTTTCTCGTTGCCATGCCGATAATATCATTTGGGCTTGGTACATGGCAGGTCAAACGATTGCGATGGAAAAATAATTTGATAGCTGATGCCGAGTCGAAACTGAATTTACCTCCATTACCGTTACCTGACCACATTGATCCGGTAGTGGCCAGTGAGAGTTTTAATTTCCGGAGGGTTAAGGTGAGTGGAAGATTTAGACATGATCAAGAAATGCTTGTAGGCCCCCGAGTACGGGATGAATCCGATGGATATTGGGTTTTCACTCCTCTTGAGCGGGATACGCCTTCACCACCGCCAAGCAACAAGTGGTCAATATTTGGAAATACAAACAAAGAGACTAAGGAGCCAGCAGATAAAATAATTGTTTGCCGAGGGTGGATTCCTCACGATAAAGCTGACCAACGCACAAGGCCAGAATCGCTCACAAATGATACTGTAGAATTGCAATGCGTTATACGAAGTAAACCTACAAAGGCAAGCATGACATTAGACGGTGATCCATCTAGAGGATTGTACCATTGGGTGGATATCCAGGATATGGCAGACCGTACTGGATCTATCCCTGTATACTTCCAAGAACTTTATAATGAAGATAGCAATGTGCCTGTACAGTTTTTGGAAAATAAAGGAATACCTATAGGATTTCCAGCACGCGCAGAATTTCGTAATAGCCATTTCCAGTATATTATCACTTGGTATGGATTATCGATACTTACAACTGGAATGTTGGTATTGTTATTAAAACAGAGAAGAGACGCTTCAAAGTTGAATTATCACATTAAACAGAAATTGAAACACGCAAAGAAGTTTGAATAATGTAAATAAATTGTACATACAAATATACATATATATATATATATATATATATATATATATTGCATGATATTTAAATAGTCTCTCAGTCAGATTTTCCCCCTAATCTCGGGAGTAGAGAATCCCGATAGAAACTGTCCAGGAACTAATATTACCGTAAAATCCAGCCAGTCTATAACCAGCAGGAGCTACCAAATCATGACCAGACCCTCCGTCATGCCCATAATACTCACTTTGTCTTCGATTAGTGATCAATTTTAACCCGTCTACCCACGCTCCGCTTCTTACATAAACTCCAAGTAACTGTTCGCCGGGAGTGAATTTGAACTCTTTAGGCGCGCCACCCTTTTTACCATACCATTTACTTTTTCCATTTCGGAAAACAAACTCTATCCCGTCCAACGCCCTACCAGAATGCACAACAATCTTATCAAGTTCGCCTTCGTTAAGTAATGTGACAACTTCGTCTCCACTATTGCCTCCCAGTTTGGTACTCTTGAGGTAAGGCCGACCATCAATAACAGTTTGACTTGACTCAGTTTTCACTGATTTCTCAAAATCATGGATCTCTATTTCTTCTGGTCCACGCGCCAGGATCTTGACACTCAACGAGCCCCTAGTATTCAACGATCGATACATTTCTTCAGGATTAAGACGGACTTCAGTAGGATGGTGAAGGTATTCAGTTGACCCCCGCTTATCTCCCACACGGAACTCTACAAGGTAAATTCCACTATATGACCTGGCAACAGCTTGGTCCCCGTCAATAGGGTACAAGTTGGGCTTCTGTTGATCATATACAACCACCTCATCAGATTGTCTAAACGAAGGATGGAATCTAAATCTCACCGCATCTAATCTGTGCCAACCACACTCGTCTTTAGGTAAACATAATTGCATTCCCATTGATTTCGTTCTTGAGCAATACGCTTCTTTAGTCATAAAAGATCTGTTCCACGTAATATAATCCCGCAACATTACTCCACTAGGTTGATGAGGACACCCGAGCAAATGACCAATTTCGTGCATAAATGCCCCCATACCGACGTTACAATTTTCCCAGTTAGTGCCAGACTGGCCTGAATCGTTGGCAACTTGTTTAGTATCTGTGACGGTATCGTCCATAAACGCAGGTACAATCTCCTCAATACAGCTGGGGAATGAGTGCAATGCATGACCACCAAATATGGCCAACCTAATGTTATCTGATCCACCACCTAAAGCGGCATGTCCTTGAATAAGTTTACTAGCTGGATCCCAATGAGCGTCCAAGAATATCACAGCAACTTGCACAAGCGGGCGTTGGTCAAAGGGATATCCATATTTACGTAGGGCATCTAAAGCGATCCCAAATAATGCACCTTTATTCTTCCCATTGGGGTTTTGCTGTGCTTTATCTGGATCACGAATCTCCGCAACGGTTTTGTCACTCCTGATAATATGGATCTTTGCAGTAGTACGGAACTCTTTATCACGATTAGATAAGGTATCACGTTGATACTCCTCATGTAGACGGAATGTACGTGGCCCAAACCCATTACGGTTCATTTGCTCCTGTGTGAAAGCTTGCATCATGTACCCAGCCATTCGCAGCTTCTTCACAGCTAACTCAAGGCCATTTCCCTCTCGCTTTTTCTTTGAGTCGGGAGAATCAAACGTACCCGGGCTATCTTTACCCAAGACAAATGCAAGATGTAGAGGCGGAGTCTGTAATAAAGGTATATACCAAAGGTTGAATTCGAGGTATCCTCCACGGGCATTCGACGCAGGATCAAATACGAACCGCAGATTGTTCCAGCCAGGTTGGAGGTGGACCAAACATTTAAAATACCCCGAAGTAACAGGAAACCTCTGAGCAGGAAAGGACTCTAAATGGTGGTATACTATTAGTGAAGCCTGAGGGGCAGTTTGTCCATCACCTGCGTTTCCATGAATCAAAAATACCCGGTTATTCACTGTAGCATTATTAGCAACGTTGAGGATACGTATACTGCCATCACTATTAGTTTTCCAACTGTTTTCACCAGGAAAATTAGGTCTAGTCGATTCTCTGACGGGAGGAGGCACATTTGACACTGGGACTGTAGGCTGTGGTTGTGCTGGATCGCCATGACCCAAATTCCACTGACGAAAAAGTGACATTTTTTCCCCCTTATCTTTCTAAATTAAAAGAACAACCAAATAGATTAACTTGAAACAATAGACAGAAGAACCATTTGTATATTGTTGTAAAGGCGGGTCAACAGACGAACTGTGCCATTCCAATGTCTCACAGCGTAAACTCTGATAAACGCTAATATTAATCGAGAAAGTGTGTACGGCTTGAAATTGTTAACAGCTGTCGATAACTTTTAAGATTTGTGAATTTACGAAAAACACTATCAACAATCAAAGAAATTTACTGCACCTACATTCCGTTTTTTGTCGGCTGAGAGAGGTCGCAAAGTAAAGGGTATCTGTGAATTATTCAGGAGACCTTTGCTTGAAAAATTGCACCGGTGATTGGATTGAATCTATAGTTTGTCGAATAAGGAAGAAACAAAAAATCATATAACTTCTTTCTAGACAAAGTTCAAAAGCGATCCATAACTACTCCAATCATTGGATTACACAAGCATCTTCAATTGCAAGTATAAAAAAAGGGCTGAATTAATATTAATTATCGACGTGAAAGATGGCAACTGCTTATGGAGGTGGTTACCAGGACCCTAATGATCCAGCTTTGAATCAACAGGTAGGCGGACAGCAGCAGCAACAACAACCGATTGACGGAGCACCTCAAGTTGGACACTCTGGTCATTCGTCAAAAAGACGTCTTTATCCTCAACAGCAATATGATTTCTCCGCTGGTAATGCTGCTGCTGCTGCTCCTGGACTCGCACCAGGGGCTGCTTACGGTGGTCAGATTGCAGGCGATAGGGTAGTGACTCCAGGACTGAATGATCCTTATGCCGCTGGTCCTTATGGCGGACAAGCACCCGCCGTATTTACTCCTGGTGTTGGCGCGCCTAATGGTGCTGCCGGGGTGGCCACTCCTGCGCCATACGGAGCTGACCAATTGGCCAACCAGTTTGGCCAGCTGAATGTTGGTGGCCAAGGAACCACACCAGCTCCAGGAGCTGCACCTGCTTACGGCCAGGGATACCCTGGGGCCACTACACCGGGACTTAGTGGTACGCCATATGGACAACCGGCTTATGGACAACCTGCATATGGGCAGGGTTATAGCCAACCAGCCCCTACTCCAGATGTTAAGTTGAGTCTTAACCAAATTTATAACGTGAATCTGTTTTCGGAACTTCCACCACCCATCTCTGATTTGTCATTGCCGCCTCCACCTTTAGTTTTGCCACCAGATGCAACTGTCACGGGATCCCCTAATGCCAATGCTGGTCCAGAATACATGCGGTCTACTTTGAACGTGGTGCCTACTTCGAATTCATTGCTGAAAAAGAGTAAACTTCCATTCGCAGTTATTGTGAGACCATACACTAAGCTGACTGATGCAGATGAAAATGTGCCAGTGGTGGCAGATACAGTTATCTCGCGATGTCGACGATGCCGAACATATATCAATCCATTTGTGAAATTTTTGGAACAATCTCATAGGTGGAAATGTAACATGTGTGGACTCACCAATGAAGTACCTCAACAATTTGATTGGGATCCTATTAAAAATATGAGTAAGGATAGATATTCACGAAATGAAATCAATTACGGTGTTGTCGATTTTATTGCTCCACAAGAGTATCTTACTCGACCTCCTCAACCTACAGTTTTTGTGTTTGTTCTTGATTGCAGTGTCAATGCTATCCATACAGGACTATTGGCAACTGCTGCAAGAGCTATCAAGGACTCACTTGATAAATTACCTAATGCAGATAAACGGACCAGAGTTGGGTTTATTGCTGTTGACTCTGCGTTACATTATTTCTCAATCCCATTGCCTGTTGATGGTCAGCCTGGTGAGCCCTCAGTACTGGTAGTTTCTGACTTGGACGATCCGTTTTTGCCATTACCCACGAGTCTTTTGGTTAATTTGGATGAGTGCAGATTATCTATAGATAATTTGTTGGATAAATTAGGCAGTGATATGTTTGCACATAATACGAATTCTAGCTGTGCACTTGGGTCTGCTTTAGATGCAGCATTCAAACTGATTGGTAACATTGGAGGTAAGATTGAAACATTTTCAGCTAGCTTACCCAATGTTGGAATTGCCAAGCTTGAAACAAGAGAAGACCGAAAGGCTTTGGGAACATCGAAGGAAACTGCATTATTACAAACAGGCAATTCTTTCTACAAGAGTTTTGCAGTTGATTGTAACCGTAATCAAGTTACTGTTGACATGTTTTTGTTTGGACAGGATTATCAAGATGTTGCTTCGTTGAGTAATTTGCCAAGGTTTACCGGTGGTCAAACGTATTATTATCCTGGATGGTCTGCGGTCCGTGAAGAAGATACTACTAAATTTGTCAATGAATTGAATGCTCATTTGAGCCAAGAGTTCAGCATGGAGGCAGTACTTCGACTAAGATCGAATGTTGGATTGAAGATGAATGCATTTTATGGTAATTTCTTTAACCGATCTTCTGACTTGTGTTCGTTCCCAACTTTCCCGAGGGATCAAAGCTATGTCATTGAAATTGGATACAATAATGATTTGAACACTCCAACTATAGGGTTCCAGGCAGCTGTATTGTGCACATCTAGTAAGGGCGAAAGACGCATTAGAGTAGTGAATATGATGCTACCTACTTCAGGGTTATTACAAGACGTTTATGCATCGGCAGATCAATTAGCAATTACTGCTTACTATACTCAAAAGACTGTTGAAAAAATATGGAGCTCGGGGATCCCAGATGCTCATGATTATCTCATTGCACGGCTCCTTGATATCTTGACTACTTATAAGAAGGAATTGATGGGTACGAACGTTGGTACAAGCTCACCATTACAATTGAGCACCAATCTTCGTATGTTGCCCTTGCTATTGAATGCGCTGTTAAAACATGTAGGTGTTCGAAAGTCGTCGCAAATCCCCAGTGATTTGCGGTCAGCCGCATTATGTTTATTGACAACGTTACCCGTGAAATACTTGATTAAATATTTGTATGCCGACTTATTTGCGCTACATGAACTTACAGAGGGTGTTGCCGAGACTAATCCTGAAACAGGCGAGTTTGTATTACCACCTAAATTGAACTTGACCGGTGAAAGACTACAAACTTACGGATTATACTTGATTGATGATGGACAGTCTATGTTCTTGTGGATTGGTAAAGACGCAGTCCCACAGTTATTGCTTGATGCCTTTGGTGTTGAGTCAATTGCAGAAGTAAAAGGCGGTAAGACAGAGTTACCTGAAGTTGATTCAGATTTGAACAGACGCATTCGAGCTCTTATCGAGCATTCGAGAAGAAAACCTGATAACATTACTTGGCCTAATTTGTATGTTATCAAAGAAGATGGCGAGCCTTCATTACGACTATGGGCTTCTACTTATTTGGTCGAAGATCGTACTGACCAAAGTGTTTCTTATTATCAATTTCTTACAACTCTTCGAGACAAGCTAAGTTCCTAGTCTTACATAATAATATAATACGAATTAAATAAAAATAACATTGCTATTGCCTGAAATTGGTTCACAAGGCCAAAGCAGTTCAATTAATCACTGAAAGGTCCATATACTCTCTCAGGGGAAAATTGGGGGGAATTTTTTTCGTTTCTTTTGCTTTCTTTTTTTTGTTACTCTTCCTCTGGTAAGGGAGGTAGAGGAGCATTGAGTCTTCTTGGTGACGTTCGTGGAGGTGGACGGGGCAAATTTGGTACGTTCTTAATTGATCCTGAAAAATTAGAATGCACATAAGGCGATTGCGGAGGTGAATCAGAGGACGATAATTTCGACAATAGAGAGCCCAGCAATGAAAAAGATGACGAAGACGAAGTCGACATTCCTGACCTAGGGATAGATGTTCCAACTCCCACGACATCTCTAAATGGTTTACGTCTGAAATAAGGTAAACAGGCAATTAGAATTGTCAAGAAGCATTCCAACGATGCGAACATCGCGTTCAATACTGGTGAACCAGTTGATATTATCACTGCTATCCGTATAATGACCAGGGCCATTGTACCAATCCCCAAAGCAAACAGTAACGCAGATAAAGTAGTTCTCAATGCCATTGCCTTGACAAATGCTCGTTGAGGGTTATCACCGTCGTAGTAAAAGTGAACCGGTAGTGACAACCTAGTAAATACCACCAAAAACGATACAATAAGTATCAGACTATCAGCTGCAAAGCTTGATAACGTAGTAAAAAGAAATGCCAAAGGTGATGAAGGTCCAAATGCCGCTGTACTATTATCCAATGACCAATTACGCCATAAGGGCCTATAATAAAATAAAGAAACACAAAGTGAAACTAAGAAACAAGAAGTGCACAATGCTGATACAGTAAACAAACTGATTTTAACTAACCGACTTGAATACTTTGTATGCCATATCTGCCTATTAGTTATCACTTCTTGTAAATCTGGGCCCAAATCACTTTCAAAACCAGCTCGTAGTTGTTGTAAATGTCTATCGTTAGATTTGGCAACTTTCGAGACCAAGCTGAGAATAGCCATTTTGGAGGCCCATACACAAAGTAGGTAAGGTACAGTAGCAATATAAGCTAGTTTCATACCGGCAGTTATTATATGCTCCGAATGATGCATACGGCTGTTTCTAACAAGCCAACCCAATGGGATGAATATAGACCTCGTTGGGTGGTCGAGCCAACCACATGATATCGCTGCCGAGTCTAATACAGCCCACAGCAAAAACATGCACTGAGCAAGAATAAGTATGGCGTCTTCGCGATGGAAACCTGCATTGTTAAGACCACATGATGTATATATCTTGCCGCCAACGACGGCAGATGATATGGACATAAGGAGCCATTCGCATACTTGGATACTTGTCGAGGGCGTCATGATAGTGGTCAGTTACCAATGGTAACAAAATGGTCAAAGAGCGACATGGATATAGTAAGAATTCCAAGTAAATTCCAGTAAGTGCATCTTGATATTATCCAATTTCGCTTATTTATTAGCTTTGGTGAGGGTAAACCTCACGGTTAATTGAAGCGCAATCGTCACATGATAATTTCGTTTAGCGAGGTAGCACATTTAGTTGGCAATTCAAATTACAAACTGTAATAACTTCAAATCATCTGGCCGCTGGACATTGACGGTAGTTGGAGGTATCAAATTACTATTCTTCTTAGGGGTAATATTCATATTTAATAGAATTTAAATGGATCGTCAGGGGGATCTCAGGAGATCTGCCAAGCCGATATGTTCTTATCCTACTACATAGCAGGACTTCTTAGCAGTAAACGTGACATTTAGGCAAACAAGTATTACTAGAATGAATTCCTAGTTTCAAAGCTTCCATGCAAGGAATTCCGAGTATTATATATATAAATTTAAATAAAAAAGAATAAAGGAATTCCGAAGTCAAGCTTGCATGCATATATGCAGCGTAAAATAAATTTTAGCGATGGGCACGTGATACATAAGTATAACTCTACTAAACGTACGGAAGTTGCAACGGTACGCACGGAAAGCGCTAGCTAGCTAGCTAGCTATAGCTTCAATTGATCCATGAGAATTTGAATCATAGTCGACGTCAGGACCGAATTTGTTTCAACTTCGAATTTTCACCATGGAGTCGCAAAAGTGAGTCAGTTATATCAAGTTGCCAGTGGATATGCTAACTTTTAGGGTATCGCGAAGAGACCTTTTTGGGGGCAGTCAATCTGAAAGTGATACTGACGATGTACCACACATGGCGTACCAATTCGAGTTTGAAGAAATTGATTTGGAGCCAGAACTATCCAAGGAGCCTCTTCAGCAAAACAATATGGATGACCTTCCAGTTTTCAAGTTGTTTGAAGGAGCGACCGAAACTAAGATTGATATTGACGCTGACGAAAATACTGAGCTCGATACCCTTGCACATGCTCAATCTCGACCATCATCCTACTATTTTGCCGAATACACCACAAATGACCGAACTTTGTTCAAAGATGTTGCTGTCAACGGCGAAGATATTCTGAGGCAATCTGAACAATCCTACCCGGCTTTACGGATGCCCTGGAGAGTTACTGACTATACAGCACTTGCTGCTAAGATGAAGAGGGAATATCGTCGTAAGCGACCAGGTAAAAAAGCACGAGAGGCCAGAAAGTTACGTAACTTGAAAAATCTTAAAACCAGAAAAGTGGCTAGGAGATAATAACGAATTTTGAGGATAAATACAAGACATCACCTACTTAATGCTGAGAATACGTTGGTGATTATTTTGACTTCAAGACCATTGGGATCAATACCACCGCCATTTATTGCTGCATTTCTCATTGTCGTTTTTAGCTTGGGTACGCTTGACGATAATGATCTAGCAGTTGCTGGTGTTCTTGTTATTAAGTCCCGTATCTTTCCATCCAGACCAGCGGCAACGTCTCGCCAGTATGCTGAAACTAGACTATTATGAGTATCCAACCCATTTTGGATAATTTCCAATAAGGTTTTATCAGTGGATGAGGCATCTTGATCTTCGCTTGGTGTGGTTGATTCTAGAATTGTTGTTAGCGAGTTCAGAGTCCGTGCTCTGTTCCGCGCGTCATCCGCTGCATTATCAAATGTCAATGACGAAACAGTAAGACTTTTGATCAGTTGGTTGACTGAAGCTGTCACCTGGCTATTGATCAAATCAGATATAGCGGTAACTAACGCTGGAGTATCAATAATACATAGAGCTTGTAAACTTGTAGACAAGCCATGCTGTAATGAAGAATAATTCTTAATTCTCCTTATGCATTGTGACCGGATATTTTGTTCAATTTCTGGTAAGCTTTTAGAAATTGATCTAACAATTTGTAGAGACTTTAATCCAGGAGAGTTATCCGGCTGTTTTTTAATTTCGTTTAAGCTTAATGCTGCTTGTAAATGGGACCCTGTTTCAATATGACCGGCCAATTGACGTGATAAATACAAATACCAAGTCAATGACCGTAATAATCCAGTGGTTAAATGCAACCTTCGTAATGCTTCATGTAATTTTTGTGACTTTTGATATGGGTTGAGAATATCCCTTACCAGTTTCGAGTATGAGAAATTTACTCGCTCTATAGCCTTTTCTATAGGGACTATACCCCTTTCAGCTACTTCTACCGACCCTATTTGGTCTAATAAATCATGATAATTGTCCTTGATTAGGTCATCGGTAAGCTTGTTGACTTCCTCGATATCAAATCGTAGCCGTTTTGAAGGCGCGTCCAAATCAATGTCCACGTCGTTCGGGTCATTTGTCGCCAGCACTAGCGAATTAGCATACTCAATTGGCGAAAACCCTTCCTCGAGGAATTCGTCATAGTCGACGTATTCACTATCCATTTGAAGTTAGTGATATATGATTTCCTGAAAAACGATCGATATCGACACGAAGAGCTGTAGCTATTATAGTTAGTCTTTAGATTTCTAGGTTTCTAGATCTTGAAGATGTCAACGCCCAAGACAACGGCACGGGTCAGATTACATACTACGAAGGGAGACATTGATATAGATATATGGGCAAAAGAAGTACCTGTAGCGTCGAGAAATTTCTTGCAGAGGTGTTTGGACGGGTATTACGATAATACCATATTCCACAGGGTTATCCCCGATTTCATTATCCAAGGTGGTGATCCGACTGGTACGGGATACGGTGACAAAAACGAGCCAACATTCAAGGATGAGTTTAATAGTAGACTGAGGTTTGGTCAAAGACGAGGAATTGTTGCTTGTGCAAATCAAGGTAGGCCCAATTCTAATGGTTCACAGTTTATTATTACAGTTGGACCTACACCTGAGCTTGAGCACAAGAATACAATATTCGGGGTTATACAAGATGATACACTGTATAATGTATTGAATATAGCAGACGTTAGTGCGTTTAGTGAAAGTGACCCTGAACGACCCTTATACCCCACAAAAATTATAAATACTGAGATTACTATCCCATATTTTGATTTGGAGCCAACGAAGAAAAAGGAGACGAAGGAGAATGAGAAACAGAAACAGAAAGAAAAACCAAAGGAAAAACGATTGGCCGTTCGAATGAGCTATGATGAGGAAGATGAAGAAGAAGTTGTACCATTAAAGAAGTTTAAAATGAAACCGAAATCAGGGTTAGTTGATAAGGCAGAGGGAAAACACGAGTCCAAGGTGGACCCAAAAATGAACTCTAAAGTTGATAAAAATGAACAAAAGGAGCTAAAAGAAGCTAAACAGCCGACGCTCAATGTAGTAGAGCCGAAGAAAAGTGAAAAGGCTGAAGAAACCCCCAAAATATCCAAAGAACAAGAAAAACGGAACCGAGAGCTAGAAACTATCAAGTTACTTAATCAGTTTAAGTCAAAGCTTTCCTCATCCACTGCATCTGCGGAACCCACCAAGGAAGTCAAACTACTGAGTTATATATCTGATGAAGAAGCACCGGTTTCGGACGACGAAGAAGAATACGACACTTTTGACATGACTGCACACAAGTTCATAGCCAAGGACTAATTAAAAAAACTAATGACATGACGAATTTTACATTGTATATTATATAACTTATATCACATTATTAAAACACATTTTTCACATCACTTGCGAGGCTTTTTCATTTCACAAGCCCAACCTTGAATATCATCACAGGATGCACCTAACTTCCTTCCAACCGATACACCTTCCAAACCCTTAGCGTCTGCTAGCCATTCATGTTCAACCATTCCGCCACCATCAGCACGCTTGCGAGGATTCAATGCCAGCATGGGTAATAACAACGACGCTATCAGATTGGCGTCATGCTCACTATATCGATATTTATCCTTCAACACATCAACCAGACCCCATGGCTTCAACTTATGAATTCTTCGTAACTCACCTTTACGATTGAAGAAGTCCTTTGTCCATCGACCTTGCAACAGCAAACTTACAGGCAATGGACCTAATAGCTCGATGATTTGTGCAATGTGGTCGTCATCTTTGCTAAATTTGACATCTGAACGAGGGTCAAATAGATAATCACCAGTCAATAACTCAAAAATCATACATGCCATGCTCCAGATATCTGCTGAAGCACCCCATTCACCTCCTAACAAAACTTCAGGTGCACGGTATTGCCTCGTTTGGATATCATCCGTGAAATGGTGGTGTGACCAACAGGCATTTCCAAGATCAGCGATTTTCACTGAAATCATGTTATCTTCTAATGCAGTCACCGAAACACGACGGTTTGGAGTGTTTGACCCACTAAACCTCCGTGAAACACCACTGCTATTATTACTTGGCGCAGTAGTACTGGGCGAGCTCATTGTAGTTCCGCTAGTACCAGTTCCATCGTCAGTACCAGATGAAAATGAAAATGAACTCAATTGACCAGCAACTTGGCCTTCTTCAACAGTAGCAGGAATTGCAGAAGTTGAAAAGTATTCAGCATCTTCAGTTGAAAATTGAGGTTTTAAGGGACTAGGTAAAGGTTGAGAGCCAGTAACAACAGACGATCGTCGACTAATTGTCTTGAATGAATCAGATCGTCTAGCACGTCTACTATGCTCATGCTTCTTATTTTCATTATCATTACTCGTTTGCTCATTAACTCCAGAATTCTTCTTTACCTCTTTCACTTCTAACGTCTTCATAAGTGCTTCAACGTCGCCAATTTCGATAAGTACATTTTCAGGTTTCAAATCTGTATGGACAATACCACATTCTCGATGTAAATAATCTAAGCCTAGTAGAACCTGTTTAGTGATTTGCTTTACTAGTGGTACGGGAATTCCCTTATGACCATAACGACGAATCAGTCCAAGTAAATTCTCACCTAGTACTTCAAATACCATACAGACATGAACACCATTGGGCCCTTCTTGTCGGAAGCTATCGAGTAATGACACGACATGTTGTCTTCCAGGATGGTTCTCATTTGCCTCGACTATTCGTTTAAGTAATCTAATCTCATCAACGGCGGTTTCAGTATAATGGTCTGCAGACCGAACTACTTTCAATGCAACATGCCTTCCATTATTTTCCAAATCTCTAGCAAGCCAGACTGTAGAAAAATGGCCCCAACCTAGTTTTCGCACTATGACATAACGACCATTTTTGAATTTCTCGCCTATAGTAACCGGATGGTAACCACCTTGACAATAATCATTAATATCCTCCTCATCTTGATGAGCTCCTTCTTCCTCTGACGATGAAGTATAATCGTCATCTTTATCTGCTGAAGAGCTACCCAGATTGTTGGAATCAGAAGCAGAGGGCTCTAGCTCTTCATATTTTGGTGGCTCTTCCGAGATATCTTGGCCAATTTCAATACTCTTATCATATACGACACCAATATGATGATTATTCTGCTTGCTATGGTGACCCGGATGATGCTTATGTACATGACTGCCGCCGTTAGTATGGTGATGATGATGATGATGATGAGTATGCGAATTCTGGCTTGTCAAAGCTGCTTGTGCAGCAGCTTCGGCTAATTTGGAAGCTACAGAATTAGCAGAAGATGACGGGGTAGAAGGCCTACTCGCAACGGAAGTGTCAATGGTTGGTTTCGGCTTTGACATTGCTGCGGCCGCACCAGATGTAGCATTGCTTGGTCCTCTGACACTAATAGAGCCAGAAGACTCCGACGAAGAAACATCCTTCGATGGTATTATCTCCGAAGACCCGAGTCCAGTGCTAGTAGACGAAATTGAAGGCGTGACAGTTGACTGGGTAGCACTAGCAGTTGTAGATGGAGGTTTTTCTGACCGTAAAGAGGGGTCCGATGCCCTCTGTGATAAGTTGGCAATGTCGGTCATTTGGATATCGCTGGGGAACAGAAACAAAGAATGTGTAACTCCGCGACTCCCCAAAATAACAAGAACACAAGCAAACCAACAGAATCAAGCAAGAGCTACCAGGAGCGTCTGAATTCACAAACACAATCCTTGTACTAATAGTAACTTGTTGGGGAAAGTTCAATCAAGCTACTAAGATTGCTCTAGGTTCCTTCTATCCCCAACCCAGCTATTCTTCTGGAGAAATTAGAGCACTGACCAGAGATGTTCTCAAGACCAACTTGAAGCAACTCCAACAACGCGACCAAGCAATTGGGTATATCCTCAGTCCTTCGAAAGCCCACTATAGTGGCGATAAGAATACAGCGCTAAACTGGTCTGGAACTCGACGTACAAAATTCGGCCGATAGCACCAATTACAGTGCTGTGCGGTGATGATGATGCCGTTAATCGATTAGGAACGAAATGACCGAATGGAGCAAATAGTCGGAATATGCACCAAGAAGCGACTGCACCGGTAACACAGAAATCAACAAGAGCTCCTTATACGGGTTTAGTTGGCTTCAGGGACTATTTTGGGTTCTTGGGAACAGATAGGTCTCTGATAGCAAGTGGCAGCAGCCGAATTAATCCAGATGTTACAATTGAAGTTAACGTTAGACGTTTCTACCGTACAGCTGGTAGTGAATAACGTACTGTAGCACTCAACCGGTACAGCCGTTTAAAGCCGTTAACGCAATTGTAACGTTAAATTTATTAATAACGTTCGATCGTCAAGTACTTCGATTAATAGCCACTTATAGCTTATTAAGGCGTTGTTATACCAGATCGGCTAATACACACGTACGTACAGGCACACGGGATAACCGTAGCATACGTATAACGTGGTAGTTTGTTTGCAATAACATGTACATCGATATTGTTACGTACGTTAACGTTACGGCCATAGCTAGCTAGCTAGTTATAGGTAGAGAATTGATATATATAACTTGTCAACATGGCATTACAGGAGCTGGCAAGGGAGTTTCTAGAGGTTTTCAGCAAGGGCGACTATGCTCAGGCCGCGAAATACCTTCCGCAGATAAAGCTGGAGCTGGCCAAGGCCGGCTTATTGGTGATAACTGCTGATAGCCCAGCACTTAAAAAAGGAGGCAAAAGTGGAGTGAATGATTTACAAGCAGCGAGACAATTGCTTGAAATAGCTGTTTTAACATCTGTACATAACCGTGATGAAGATGAGATTGCTCGGCTAATAGCACAAGTGAGGCCGTTGTATAGTCGGGAATTAGGATTGCCCATATCCGAGAATGAGAACCGCATTTTGGCATTACAGTTGTTGTTGTTAGTGGCCAAAAGTGAAATTGCTGAGTTCCATACTGAGCTTGAGACCCTCAATGAGGAGAATCCTGAAGATGATAAATATTTGGCGTATCCTATTCTATTGGAACGTTGGTTGATGGAAGGCAGTTATGATAAAGTATGGAAGGCGATTACTGAGAATTCTCAAGTACCGTCACCTGAATTTGCTATATTAGCAGAATCCTTGGTGCAGACTGTTCGAAGTGAGATTGCATCTTGCTTGGAGCGTGCTTACAGCTCGTTGCCTATCCAAAGCACGAGACATTTACTATTTTTAAGCACTAACGAGGATATTTTACAGTTCGTGTCTGAACAGCCCGGATGGGTTGCCCAAAATGGGAGAATTATATTCCCAAGTGATGATGCAACAAATGAAGAGGCAGATGTTGCTTCTGACAAGTTGATTGAGAATACTCTGGATTACGCTCGACAGATAGAAACCATTATATAATTAATTATATTATTGATTCTAGAATTTTCCTTTTAGTAGGCGAGTCCGCTGCATTAGATGCAATGAATGCCAGATTATTTCTTACTGGATCGAATGCGGGATCATTATATGTAAAATAGAGGTTCAACAGATTCTCAATTAGGTCCTGGGGTAGCTCATACTTCGAAGAATACACACCAAGAGCTTTTGTAACTTTGACCATTGCCCCAGCATTCTCACTAGGTATATTTTGTAAAAGGATAGTCACAAGCGACGAGGTATTGTAAGTTTCAATTGCAGTACAAGTAGCCAAAACCAAAAAGCCGCGAGCGTTGGGATCATCCTCAGTTTTCCATAGAGTTTCAATAAGTGATATCAATGATTTGTACATAGGTAAAAGACTATTTAGCAGCCGTACACCTATTACTCTTAAAAATGGAAATGCTTTGTATGATACCAGTTTCTGGACTAGTTGGTCTGCATTTTCTGTGGTTACTGGCAATTTCAAAAGATTTATCAATAAATAAACAGCTTGGAGTTCAATTGGATCGTCGACAGTCAAAAAAAAGTCAATTGTAGTTTGAGGTAGCTGGGGCTCTAAATCTATTAATGCTTGCAGCTTTCCTGGAGTGTCACAAAGATTACCTAGTACCAAACAGCCTAAAGAGAAAGAAGACTTAAACAGTTTGTAAACCGCTCGAAATAAGGGATCATTCTCGGATATCTCGCAATTGACATTCTTAGAAGATGTTATATTACCCAAAGCTCCTATTGAAAGTCTTAGATCACAGTTAGGGATACTATCAAGTAAACTTATGAGAAGGGTATAAGGAGGGTGAGTGAACTGAGATTGGACAGTTTGGTCACGTTCAATCAATTTTAACAAGTCGTCGCCATATTTCAAGACCTTTGCAATATCAATGCCGGAAATCTCTACTTTGGCTTCAACCAGCGACTCAAAGATAAGAGGGGAAACATCAGTATCATCATAAACCATCTTCAATATCTGGGGTCTATATTGGTCATAGAAAGGCTCTACCCAGCCGTCCACTGATAACATATTCAGAACCAAAACAGATCTAACATACCCCGTTTCCTCGCCTAAATCATCTTCTTTCATCAGCTTATCGAGAAAATCTGAATATTTCATTATCTCCTCGACATTGGGCTCGCAGTATCCAACAGCATTAGCTAAAACCCTTAAACACTGGTACCTCAACTCCACATTTTTAATAAATAGATCACAGACTTCTTTTATATGGTTAGTAAACTTTGTCCTAGATTCTTCATCTCTCAATTTTATAGCTATTCCATCTAAAATATTTTCGTCTGCAATTACTTCCCATTCCTCAAGTATGGCCATGATATTTCGTAATATCTCGGTCATGGCTATGCATATATATATGGGAACCAGTATATAACGCAGTTGCACATGTGTACGTACGTACTCTAATATGATCATGATTTTACTGAATTCTTATAACGTACGCGTTAACGTTAACGTTAACGAGATCTACCCATCTAGCTAGATTACTACGTATACTAGTAGTGGTTAACAAAAAGCCATGTCAGCTGTGCCTCCATACGCACCAGTGAGTGGATATAATAGAAACGTCAATCTAGACGTCGAGCGCAAGTTATTTGACTCTCCAAAAGAAGGAGAACTATATGAGTCGCTTGGAGAGCTTTACTCTATTATCATAACGTTGGATAAACTTGAAAAAGCCTATTTGAAGGATACGATTACCCATAATGAATACACTCCAGTATGCCTTCGACTTCTCGCACAATACAATGGTATTCTGAAAAATGAAGAAGTCAGTAATGCGTTTGTGGACCTAGAAACGTTCAAGAAGAAGTACGGCATGAACTATGTCCGGGCAACTCAACGGCTAAATATTGGGGTCCCTGCGACTGTTGAACATTCCGTTGAAACTTCAGCTGTTTTCAAGGCGATATCAGAAGCACCATTGACAGGTTCTGGGACTCCAGCATCTAACAATGGTGGCAATGGTGGTGCTTCTGGTGGATTGAAAGGTGCGTCTGCGCGTGCTGTTGCTGAAGCTACTGGTAATTTCATTACTACAATGGACGGCCTCAAGCTCAATTTCAGGGCAAAGGATCAATTACATCCATTGCTAAGCGAGCTTATTACCAGCGTCAATAAAGTTACTAATAATGAGTTTGAAGGTCGTGGTAAACTTGTGCAATGGCTAATAACTCTTAATCAGATGAAAATTAATGAGGAGTTGACGGATGACCAGGCAAGGCAGTTATTATTTGACTTGGATACATGCTACAAGGCTTTTTATACCAGTTTGGAGTGAACATCAACCATAAAGGCAAAGCTCATGAATCTCTTGGAGCTCGACCTAGATTTATATATATGCTATGTTCTGGTCTACTGACCATATCCATATGCTTGCATATAGACCAATACTCCGTTCTCAGGCCGAGATCTATCTCAAGACCTCAGTTCAAACCCAGATCTATCAGGATCCCTAGCTGGAGCCAGAGATATATCAAGATCTGGATTGATCGCGATATAACGAGCTATAGCGCTAGCTATGACGTTGGCGCCAATTACACTGCACGGTTAAGTTAACTGCGCGCTGTGCACGACCGAGATATCGTTATCGATTTTGCTTAACAAGCTCAAGCTTGACCAATCGATTAATCCATGTTGAGTTTACATGATGAAAACTCGACTATGCCGGGGGATACATACCAGTCGGACAGCGTTCAAGAACCCTTACTATTTCTATGACTGTAAGTTGAAAGTCGTGACGTAATTTGGCTTCTGGCTAATACATAGTGGCTGGTAAACAGCCTATGGCTCATGATCCTGGATCGACATTCACAGCATCAAATTTGTCTTATGATGCTGAAGATGCCAAAAAACGAGCTCGAGCTGTTTTTGGAGAACTAGGCTCTCGAGAGAGGCAGCGTCGGGAAGCTGAGGCGAAATCTAGAAAAATAGGCGGTGTTAAAGTCCCGCCTAAGCCCGAAGAACCTACAAACTGTTGTATGAGTGGATGTGTAAATTGTGTGTGGGAGTTATACAAAGATGAAATAGAAGAGTGGCGACGGCAACGGAACAAGGCTAAAATTGCATTGATAGAAAAGTACACTAGTGAACCATGGCCTATTGATTTTGGACCGGAGCCGAAAAATAGAGGCAGTGGTAAAGCGGACGAAAAATTGATTGGTAAAGAAGATGACGACTGGAATGACGTTGACGAAGGTATCCGATACTTTGTTGAGACTGAGAAACGTATTCGGCAACGAAGACTGGAAAGGCAACAGAAAAAACAAGAAGTTCCATTAGACAAGTTGAACAGCAATAATAATAAAAACAATAATATTGATATTAGTAGAAGCAGTCAATCAACGACAAGCATGTAAAAATCAAAGGCATTTTGGAATGTTTCATTCAACGTCAACACCCTTGGCTTGTAAATCTGCCTTTGCTTCGTTGATTTCCTTATATATATTAGCATTTGCTTCACGCTTTCAATCATTGTATATTACTTACCTCGAGCAACTGTTCGTATTTCTCTGGTTTATCATTGAACGTCAGTACATCGTAGCCCAAACTACCTAATGCATACGCGCCGAATGAAACGAGCGCCCAAAACGGTAAAACAGGCAAAATTTCATCATGTATAATCTTGGAAGTAGGAATTATCCCAACATACAAAGCAGCATAAACAGCTGTCACAACTGCTAGAAGAGTGGCTGTTTGCGTGGCCTTAGTCATGACGTGTTTATTATGATCAGTTATTGTTATATATCGAAGCCAAATTCAATTGCAATTGCAAGATCTATAGCTTATAGATCTGGACATATTTACCAGCTCGAGCTAGCTCAGGCAGCTAGCTAGTGTAATTGGTATAAAGTTATGTTATACGTATGCGTTTACGTGTAACCATGCATGCATGCTTGGCGGCAGTTTAAAAGTTTAACGAGATTTCGATCGATCCTGCAGCTGCAAAAACCCTCGATGACAAAATATATACCAAGGCATACCTTAGAGGAAGGCAATATGATGACTTGTATAAGCGCTTGAGTAGTTACAAGTGTCTTAGTATTAGTGCTTCGGTGAAGGCATATATACATTCATGGACCACCGGATATGCACAACCGGGCAAGAAAATTTTCTGTACGTTAACATGCTATGGCATATTGTCTTCTCAATAGATCAATCATTATTGATATCAGGGTAATTTCTAAAATTGTGTCGCTGAACTGAAGTCAAATACATGCTCACATGTTACGATAAAGTGGTGCCTCTACACTTTATTATTGACATATATACTCTTTACATACTATGACTTGAGCAATACTCTCTCGTTAAACGTTTCCCAAATTTCAATAGCCTCTTTCTGAGATTCTACAGCATTCTCCAAGTACAATTCCACGGAATTTCTAAAGTCAAGCACTTTTCCGGTCTCAAAATTTTCGAATTCTGTCACAATACGTTTACTTATATCGTCGAATGCCACCTTGAGGTTAAATACTTTATGCTCTTGTTGTTTGATATCTTCTTCCAACGTTGCAATCTTATCTTGTAAGGTTTTACCTTGACGCAACAGCTTCTCTAGATGTGTACGCTTCTTAGATAATTCATGCTCAGCATTCGTCGCATTTATAAATGCACGTTGTCGTTGCTGAAACACTTGCCTTATTGAAGTTATTAACCTAAGATATTCATCAATAGTAGTCGACAATGATAAGACATCCTGTAAACATTGTCGACTGTAAACATCTTTAATACGGAACTGAGCTTGAGAAAAAGCTGCCAGCAGAGTAGAAGATGATTTGGAGAATTCTATATCTGATAACGTCTCCAATATTAATGCAAAATCATTCGTAGTGTCAGATAATTCTCTTCGCTGAGATATAACCAAATCCAATGCCTTTGACAAAGATTTCAATTGAGTCTCTAATCCGTCAAGATAAATCCGTTTATCAATAAACCATTGGTTAGTTTCAATAAATTTCCCAGAAAATGAAAACGCTCCTCCAAGAGTTGAAATGACACCACCTGATCCTGAAGCATTAGCCTCTTCCAACTCCTCTTCAGTAACAACTCTTGTCTTAATATCCTTTGAAAATTGATCTGACTCCAAAAATAGTCTAAAATCATCGTCATTTCTTAGTATTTCATGCTTGGCAATTTTATTCAACATATTTTCCAAAGCATGACGACGCAACTCAACAAAATCCTCATTGAACCGGCCCATTGTTTGTTTCTCGGGTGGAGGCGGCACAATTATACCAGGATTATTAGTCTCCAGAGCATGATAAACCCATCTGAAGTCTCTATACCTCCTAGTAACAGATGATTCCGTCTTGGAGAACTTCGGCGAATTCGTTCGAGTGATCACCGTGTATACTGTATGTGCAGATGCCAGGTCCCCCACTTTGATGGGATCACCAACAGATATATTGAAGTAAACATCATCCTTGGGTGGCTGAGAAGAATGGTCGTTCTTGGAAGCGTTTGGTAACGGAGGCAAGGGACCTTCCCCAGAAAACTCATTATCCTGATGATCGGACGAAGCTAGTGGAACATCAATAAACTTCTTCTTCGACCCCAGTGATGCATTGTCATCTTCATTATTAGCACCATGTGGCGTATCATCATCGTTGGAAATAGTAACAGCTTCAAGAGATTCGCCTAATGGGCCCAATGGATTAGAAGAAGTGTCCTCTTCGAGAACTGCTCGCGATATACGGCTACGGCCACTGCCTCTTGATGAGGACACACTTCTTAACCTCCCTTCTGACTTTTGAGGCGATACAGGCAACAGGGTGTGGTCAGTCTGCTCACTATCATTGTGCTCATCGTGTTCATTATGCTCTTCAGAGTGGGAATTCGTCTTATTGTTGTCTAAGCTATCATCATGTGTATCCAGCTCTTCATTGTGCAGTTTTGCCAAATGGCCCTCGGAATCACCAACCAACGAGCTGCTGGAGTTATTCTGGGATTGCGATAGTGATACCTGGTCGCCCCAGGGCGATTCCTCTAGGTCAGCCATATTGTTTGTTAAGGATATGAAGTTCAGTTACATGTACATGCATGTATCGCCATCATAATCGATTCATGATCAATACCCCCGGCATACTCGAATATATTGCGATCGGCTAGCCGCTTGCCATAGTTATGCCCTGTACGTTCATGCTACATATACATACCTAGCTAGCTATAGGCCTACCGTCTACGCTATAACAGCTTTCAATGCAAAATAACCCCAACTTGTACATTTATTCATACGTTGTAGGTCTGCATGAACGTGTTGTCAAGGATCCCTTAAAACTCACCGTTGTAGCTACCTGTGCTGATACGCGGGTCGACATGCCATATGGTAGTAATCATTATGAGAATTATAGCTATTGATTAATACATAAATATATAGCGTGTTAATTGAGCTTGCAATTAGTTATAATTGGGCCTCCGTGCTATAGCGATGCTTCAATGGGGGGATAACTTACAACGATATATGCAATTTTCATATTATTTTGGCTAAGCCAAAGGTATCGCGGTTGGCTAGCCATTCTGAATGATGTACAAATATTATTTGGATGACCAATCAACAGGGGTAAATATAAAATCCCGTAAAGATGGCCGAAAAGCTCCAGGCTTTTCATTACCTATACCTCGTTTTTTCACGGGAGTCTTATTATTATCCAGAGTCTTATCTTTCAATGGCATAGGAGGAGAAGAGTCTAGCTGCCGTTTTCTGGCATCAAAACTTGTCAACTTAGGAGTCGAGATATTGAATTCAGTCACGGCTGTAGTAGCTGTTTCTTTTCGCTCCTCAACAGGCGAACTGGGGACCTCACTACTGCTAGAATCACCTATTTTTGAGAAAAATTTGCTACAATTGTTCTCCTTATCGGAATCTATCTCATCCTCCTCATCGTCAGATGAACCAAGTCTGAATTGCTTCAACCGTTCATTGAATTTCGACCTGGAGGATGCAGAAATAGGCGTTGCAAACCCACTTATTGTCGCTGCCCTCAAACCAGGAGTAGGAGTCGTAGTCGCAGGCCGCAGGAAGTTGTTCAAGGTAGCCGTAATTGGAGTCAATGGCTGTCTTAGTCCTGGCTTAATAGCGGCATTTGGACGACTAGCGGACTTATTAGCCACTAATTTCCTTGAAATTGGACTTGACGCAGAAACTTCGGAAGTAGGTTGTGGAATAGGTAACTGAAAGACTCTCGAGCGGGTCGGAATCTGGAACTTCTTCTTTGTGAAGGGATCAATCTCGCCATATGCAATTTTTTGAGCCAGTTCATCTTCCATCATTGGCCCTATGATATTTTCAAAATCAGGATGAGTTATAACCGACGACGGTTCACTCAACATGACCAATTTTTTCTTATCTGGACAAAATACACGCTGGTGGCAGAATGCCAGTTCTGCTCTTTGGTAAGTATCTTCGAAATCTAAAGGAATCTTAAGTTGACCTTCCATTCGCAAGACTCGTATAATTCTGTCAAATGTTTGGTATTTCCTAATTTTTTGGAATGAAGTTATAAGACCCATTTTAGGAATTCCGGGGGAATAGTCGCATCCAGAGAGGATAGCCATTAATCTAAACTGTTCCGAAGTCAACGCGCCTAATCCTCTCAGTGCCTTGCATTCATTAAAGGTACTTGCATTATACTCAACAAGGTTCCCCACATTATCCATTTTAGTCAAAAGTGATTTACAACCGAAAACCAACAAGTCACTATCTTCAGAGATAACTGCTTGTATTTTGTTTATTGACTCGAGATATACTAGTTGAGCATCAGCTTCATAAGGCGCTACGATATAATCAATATGATTTTCTCGTAACATACTGATTACAGTAGCCGCCATAGTTGCCGTGACTTCTATAGATTTCGCCAACATTTTACTGGATTCTGATTGTTTGCCTTGTTCACGAAGCTCCATCCCCATTTCACGATAATTTGCCCGCGATTCTGCGCGTGAATGTTCAACTGAAGCTTTGGTTTGGAGGTGACACCCGTCAAACACGAAATATGGCTTGATATTATAGTAATGCATGAGCTTTATTCTTTTGACAAAATAGTCCAAGTATCGCTCTGTATCTTTGCCCAGCGCTAGTTCGTCTGAACAAAGAAATATGCTCTTATGAAGCCATGAGTAGGCATCAATCCCCACACAAATCCCCGAGTAATTACTAAGATGTTTTGGAGCTGCCACAGACTTCAACAGCGGTAGCAACCCTATTTGTTAGTAAACCCTTATTCTTGAAGCACAATTACACTCACCTTTTACCCCCATCTTGCTAACTGTTGGAGAAATATAATAGGACTGTTTTGAAGTATTTCTCGATTAGTCGAAATTCCGACGACTAAATTTAAAGGTATAATATAAGGTCTAGACGCGGCCAGCATAACAAAAGCACGCGCGTAATATTATCCGAATTTTGATCCGCGCGATCGCGATCTATCTCGAGAGCTCTATAATATTAATAATAACGTTAACGTTAACGCGTTCGACGAGCAAAATCAATAACACGATGGTGCAAGGCTCAGCGGGCATGTTAGTTACTTACTCTTGATTTGTATACATTGGCTGTAAGAAAGGGCTTTGAAGGGCACAGTATTGGGTTTTATGCACGCGTAGCATAACAGCTAGGTATTATTTAAGACGCGAGGATTGGTGCAAAAACCCTGGATCCCTCTCACATATAGTAGAGGATTTAAGGTTTCGATGGATACGCGTTTTCGCAAAATTTATTGCTGCCACAGATGTCTGGCAAAGAGGCGAACCCCAGTTTTTGTACAATTCTAGTGGATTCTAGTGGCCGTGGTTATCTTTTCTCTATAGAAAAATGGCACTTTTTAGTCCTCTACAGCTACTAAGGTATTTGATTCAAAATTGGCCTATAACATATTAAATGAGAAGCTCAAAATCGACTGGATTTGGAATCGGAGACTTACAAGATCGCAGTAGAATATATAAACTTGCGCAATACGGGTACGTACGCATACGTATACCGGTACCAGATACTTGAATAGCGTATACGCATGCGCAGGTTAACGTTGTAGGTTATATAATCATGATCATAATATCTACGGTATACCGTACGCGTGTACACCCAGGAATCGGGATCCCAGATCTGGAAGTCCTTCAGTTCTTGACATCACATCAAAATTACCGGCCATTGGGAGGTGACAATGGACCAAGTAACACAGCAACTGGACAATGTGCAAATAGGCCAGACAAGACGGAAAAATAGACATGCATACCACACATTAGAACAGCCTACAGTGCAGCGGGAACAAAATTTACAGGCACCTCAAGCTGCGATCCCAGGTCCAGGACACTTACCCCAAGAGCCATCACAAACAGTTCCAGGATACTCTAGTCCAAATCTGCAACGACCGGATTTTGCGCAGCAAGAAGGTACTCCTTCTGTACCATTGGAAGGCGAGGATGCGGTTCCATCACTGGTTAAAGATCGGGCGTATGCTCAGCAAACATTTGGCTTGAATTCCAGTTTCCGAACATTTGAGCATGCATGCCCACCACCTGCTGGTGTAAAATATGAAGTAGAAGATCAGGGAATTTCCGGTCCCAACTTTGCTCGGCTGACGTTGTATAATGTTCCTTCAAATGAAAAATTGCGAGCCAGCACAAAACTGCCATTGGGTTTGGTATTATCACCCTTTGCATCTGGAGGCAACGTTCCAGTGGTGGACTTCTCTAAGCTAAGTGAAATCCCTCGATGTAGAAGGTGCCGGACATATATTAACCCTAGTATGCTATTTACTCATGGCGGGACCAGGTTTAATTGTAACATATGCCAATTTTCTAATCCAACTCCTGGGGATTACTTTCAGCCCACTGATAGTGCTAACCGCCGAATTGACTGGCAAGATAGACCGGAGCTTCTATTGGGAACATATGATATTAAAGTATCATCAGAATACTGGAAAAACAACGTTGAACCGAAGCCATTACGCCATATCTTTTTTATTGATGTTACAATTGAATCTACCAGACGAGGCTTACCGAAACTAGCTGTCGAGGCCATACGAAAGGCACTATACGGAACTAGTAATAGAAATCCAGCGCCCATTGGAATCCAAGTTGCCATTGTAACGTTTGACAGGACGCTACATTTCTACAATTTAAATCCCAATCTAGAAACCCCACAAATGATGGTTGTTAACGATATTGAAGAACCATTTGCTCCATTGGAAGAAGGACTTTTTGTTGACCCTGTAGAGTCACGACAAGTTATTGAAGAGCTTCTGGATAGAATCGATGTATTATTTGAGAGTAACATTTATGCTGAACCGTCATACGGGGCAGTTTTAAAACTCACGCATGATTTATTAGAGAAGTCAGGTGGAAGAGCTAGTATAGTGTTGGGGTCATTACCTACTTGGGGCCCCGGAAGCTTACATTTAAGAGATGAAACATTCCAAGACAATGAATTAGATAAAGAATTGCTTGTTGCTAACTCGAAATTTTATACTGATCTCGGTAATAGATTATCTACCAGTGGTATTGGAGTTGATTTGTTTTGTTTCCCTAATGGATATGTTGATATGGCTAATACTGGATACTCTACTCAAGTGACAGGAGGTAGTGAATACCTTTATCCTACATTTATACCGGAACGGGATGGTCCTAAGTTTGTTACGGACTTCGTACGGACGGTTAATCCAAGTGAAATAGGTTTCCAAAGTATCCTTAAAGTTCGGTGTTCGAATGGTTTACAGGTAAAAGAATATTTTGGTAACTTCAGCAAAGTTGAATGGAATGATGACCCTTCATTTGGGATTGTTACTCCTGATACGTCAGTAGGAGTATTGTTTAATTATGATGGGAAGTTGGACACAAAATTAGATGCTCATTTCCAAGGAGCTTTATTATATACTAATAGTATTGGCGAACGACGTGTGAGAGTCATAAATATTCTTGCAGCAGTGACTGAACAATTCAAATCTGTTACAAGTTATGCTGATACTGATGCATGTATAAACATTATAACCCGGTCGTGTTTGGCGAATCTTGGAAAACAATCAATGAAGGAAATAAGATTAGCATTATTTGAACGAGGTACTGAAATACTTGCAAGTTATCGTGCTAATGCTGGCTCTAATTTACCGCCTTCACAGTTGGTGATGCCATATTCGCTCCGTCCATTATTAATCTACTTATTAGCATTATCGAAATCCAAGCCGTTCAGGTTACTTAAACTTGGTAGTGATTACCGGGTTCATGCTGCAAGGTATATGAACTCGCTTGATGCTGATAGACTTTCAGTATATCTTTATCCTCGACTATATCCGTTACATTTATTAGGTACACTTGACGATGATACTGATCCTATATTATATCCAACTATACGGGCCGCTTACCACAGTATAGATGATGGAGGTGCAATACTGGCATATGATGGTACTTCTTCGGCCATTATATATATTAGAAAAGATGCCATTTCAACGTTGCTGGAAGATTTGTTTGGCGTATCGTCTTTGGGTCAACTTGATCCATGCTTGAGTCGATTTCCGGTAACTGATGCTACGGTGAACAAAAACACGAGAAGGCTGCTGGATTCATTAGCACAAGAAGCCAACGTGGATAGAATAACCATACAATTGGCTCGAGAAGACTTGGATGGAGCTGTTAATGAGTTCCTGACGACATTAGTGGAAGACCGCAAATTCGATACACTAAGTTATTTGGATTTTGTCACCCAAATTCATCGTAAGGTCAAGATAGCTCTAGAGAACGGGGCGAACAAGCTGACCACTACGAGTTTATTGAACGATCAAATAAATCTTGCTCATGGGTTTTAGACCTTGGTCTTGCAGCCGAGCTGGATATCCACGTACGCGTAGCAATATCAAAAGTAGCATTAATAAGCTTAATTAAGAACGAACACTGAATAACAGAAATATAAGTTTATATGCATGAACTGAGAATACGCCTAAGACATATTCCTGCTCTTGCTAATGTGTTACGGTACGTTATAAGACTCCGGAAGCTATAGCTAACTGGTAATACCTGGTACTACACGTCGCGACGACATTGCATAGTAATATATTATAGAGCTCTCGAGTGCGCGCGCGCAACTTACCTCTTTTAAATCGAGATTTGTTAGTAAAAAAAGCTAATATAATTGATCATAGCACGTTGCACCGGCGCACTGTACGTACCTCTATATAGTAGTGGCTGTACAGGCGGGGCATATACGTTTACTTCAACGGTACTAGGAACAGTACTGAAAAGAAGGTTAAAAAAGAGGGATGGCGATCGGAACTACACCGCTTAAAAACTTTCTACTAAGCGAAAACCAGCTAGGAACCCGTTGAGATCCTAAGAGGCCATTGGACCAAAGAGAGAGTGGATGTCTGTAAGTGTGAGCTGAGTGGTTGTTATTGACTGTTGTTTTTGGGTGGAGGTGCGTGAAGCTGGATGCATCAGCCGCGCTGCGAGCCATAATTCCAGTACTGTCCTACAGTATGAGCTAATATTATTACGATGTATTTTTGTAATAATAATTATTGTGCGGTAAGCCCACTGTACGTACTAGCTAGGTATGTTACCTTAGTACCTACCTCTGATTGCGATCGCACCCGCCCCCTATAGCTAGCTAGTACGTGCCATATTTCTTCTTTTTTCGTCTTAAATTTTAAAAAGGGCCTGGACCTTCCACCCCAAAAACATACAAACCATTTCAATAACAGCCATATTAACCTTTACTGGAATTGCAAACTAACAGCACCCAGGGTTATTCGCGACAAAGATACGACAGGTCGAGGTCGCCAGGGGGTACTAGAAACTACAAGGCTAGCCGTGAGCTTGGAGACAGATTAGGAGGACCCATTTCAAAAAGAAGACCATCTGACAATATCTACGACAACGGGTATACCGGTGACGAAGCACAAGATTATTACGCAGACGACTACGAAAGCAATAACAACAGGGCAAGCGATTCAGAACAAGTAGATTCTGGACGAGTTCGTGATTATAGTCGGGGTAGAAGTTACAACAGAAGAATGAGTTCTAATATCATCAATAAAGTCAGGGGTTCCTCTGAACAGGACCGGCGTGTGTACGTTGGTAATCTTGCCTATGAGGTAAGATGGTACCATTTGAAGGAATTTATGTCCAAAGCAGGCGAAGTTATATTCGCCGACATTTTGCTTTTACCTAATGGCCGATCTAAGGGTTGTGGAATTGTTGAATATGCTTCAGCTGATGATGCTCGCACTGCAATTGACACTCTAAGTAACCAGGAGCTTATGGGCAGATTGGTGTTTGTAAGAGAAGATCGTGAAACCGAACCTAAGTTTGGTAAAGGTGGTAACCAGCCTACAAATGGCGGCGCTGGCGGATCAATTAGATCATCTAGTGGCCCATTTAGAGGTGGTGCTGGTGTAGCAGGTGGCCCTGGATTGGCTAAGTATGGCAAACCAGCTCCAAGAAATATGCCCGCGCCAACCCCTGGAACGCAATTGTTTGTTGGCAATTTGCCTTATTCGGTCAGCTGGCAAGACTTGAAGGATTTGTTTAGGGAATCTGGTAATATCATCCGCACTGATATTAATCATGGACCTGATGGAAGATCAAAGGGCACCGGGATTGTCTTATTTGAGGATCCTAACAGTGCAAGAGATGCCATTGAACGATTCGATAAGTACGAATGGAAAGGTAGAACACTAGAAGTACGTGAAGATAAGTTTGCTAGGGTTGATCCTATTGCTGGCCATGGTGAGCGAAATAGAAGTATATTTGTAGGAAACTTGCCATGGTCAACTACCAATGAAGATTTGGTCGACTTGTTTAGCGTTGTTGGTAACGTTGAAGAAACAGAAGTCGAAGTATTGCCTAATGGTAAATCATTAGGTATTGGCTATGTGAAGTTTGTTGCTCTCGAAGACGCTGACAAGGCTATCGAAAGGTTCCAGGGTTATAATTACGGTAACAGAAACCTTGCCTTGTCATATTTGAAGTTATAAATATGATGAAAATGTGACTAAAAAATTGGATTTAAAATGGAATTTGGGGATACGGTTTGGAACTTTTTTGGAGTGTTATGGACAAATGTTAATAATCGTTTGCTGTTGTTGATGTTTAAATATTATGTAAAATCAATGCTATTATATGTGATTTACAGGGATTCCCTTCGCCCTTTCTGAATTTATATTTTTGTTAATTAGTATGAAAAAAAAATAATAAATGGTATAAATAAGATTAGAATTTTTTTTATTTTTCAGTGCTTTGGAAGTGGTAAAACCAATCTTCGTTCAACCTCGGTTTCCTTTCCTTCTTCTTCTTCACCTTCAAATTTTAACCGACATTTTGTACCATCACGTCTGGTTGATATGACTTCGGCACGATAAAAGGATGTTGTATCAGGATACCGCGCCAGCACGGTTGTACCAGGTGGATAAAGCGGTAACTCCATCCCCTTTTTCTTTTCTGGTATCGGTATCAAATCCCGTATACTTGTTTTATATTTAGTAGCCGTATTGCTACCTTCATCTGGCTCTGTATCTTGTACTTCATAACGCGTTCCTTCATTAATAATTCGGATTACCTCACATTCTATCCACTCTTCATCTTCGCCACCTCTTTGCTTGTGCACCCTATACGCCACTTGAGATCCTACCACTAATGGCGCTGGCTCTGGGGTATGTTCATCAGCTTGTTCATCAACATTGGCTGTAGTCACACGTCGCCTTCGCTTTAATGGCGGCTGTAATGCTTCCTCCTCTTTCACTGACTGATGAGAGGCTGCTGATACAGCAGACTTAGTGTTACCCTCTGGTGATGCTGTTGGCTCAATCTTCTCTGGAGTACCTTGTCGCCGTTGCTTCCTACCGCTTAGACTAGGATGAGCCGGGAAAGGTGGAGGCGTAGATGCTCCAGAAACACCACCAGTGATCGTATCTTGTAGTTTCACCAGCTGATCAGCTGCCTCTAAAACTCTTGAACTTATTTCAATCACTGGATTATATCCATTATCATTCAAATCTTGATATATTTCTTTTGACTCTTTTAATACTTGTAAACTACTATCATTATTTTCATTACTACTATCTTCTTTGAAAAATGTTTCAGGGTTCGCAATTACCTTGTCAAGGATAGGAAACGATGCCTCTTGAGATTCAAGCTTGTCTTTGGCCCTGGAAACATACTCTAATGCACGTAATAGCTCTTCCACTCCAAGTTTTACAGACTGTTGATGCTCCTCAAGCTGTTTCAGCGCTGGATTCACTGATGGAGACCGTGGGGGTCGTCCTCGTGTCCGTGACATGCTTGTCACCGGCTTGATTATCACTTAAGCGCCTGTGACCATGAAATATATCAAAGCTTTATATATAATTAATTGTAAATTCAAGCTTGAGTTATGATAACTTATGAATATTTCTATTCTGCGCGCGCGCATGCAGCTGCAGTACTAGTACGTACGTTAACGTTAACATGTGGTAGTGTTAGCGCCTATAACCATAATATACCGGTAACGTTACTACCAGTGCTTGTATGCTGCAGTGGTGTGTACGTACCGACCGCGTGCACAATATAGTGATAATACCAATCAAATTCAATTATTGAAATAATATGCATATATGCATATGATTCCCTAATAACCATACGTCTTTCAGTTATATATTCGAATATTATATCCAAGCAAACAATGCCGAAGATATTAATACTAACTCATCCGAACTACCATAGCACTGGAGTCTAATAACTATGGCTGCTTGGAACCTGCTCAGGCTGCATTGAACGTGACTGTACTTTCATATACGTCTACGAAAAGTTCGACTACCTGAAATATGCACGTGACCATGCATAACAAAATCTCCTCGAGCCGTCGTTTTTACCTACAGGCTATAGGGTAGCTCAGGAGGTTTTGTACTCCTATAAACTTGCTCTTGTTGATGTAGGGATCATGTTTATCAATGATTTTTAGATAATTGTGAGAACCTAAAGGACCCGTACTATCCTTATAATGTAGTATATCCGCCAATTACAAGCTCGAATGTGGATATATTATATTAGCTCTCACAAGAATGAGATTGGCAAACCTACAATAATACACTTTTCTACAGATGTTAAAGCGTGCAATTGAAGCAATTTGGTTGTGAAAGCTCCTCAGCCTTTCATTTGCTGTATTCAAAGCTGCCGTTATCGAGCTGCACTTTTGAAGCTCGCTTGCTCTTAGGAGTGGAATTCCATATGTCTCTCGCTAGTATATGTTGACCAGAACTACCGTATATACTACTAATTATAGCTTTATGAGATATGCTATCTTCAATGGCAACGGTTTATTCTTCAGGAGCCAATAAACCTGGAGGTATGTGGAAAACCTGTACATAATTGTGCAGTGGGAAACTGTTCTGCACCAAGACATTGCTTCACCTTGTTTCGCATTATCCGAGATTGTTGAGTCATTAGTAAAAAAGGATTATATTGTTTTCGTTCATGAGACTATACATCACTGATGAAGGGAAGCGCGTTTTCCATATACCTTTCATAATAGGAATATCCTATTCAGTCTGTGGTTTGTCACACTTAGCCAATCTATCTTTAACGTATAAGGGATGAGACTATCCACAACTATGGACTAAACTCTAGTTGTACAAGCATATACTAACCACGAATTGAAGTTGTGTGAGGGTATAGTACTAATGCTACTGCTACATGTACGTGGCAATGGGACACTCTGCAGTATCACTTGCAAACTAGTGCAGGGTATGAAAGACTATCTAGTGAGTGATACACCATCATAGACTGAGGTCAAATTCATCATGTGGAGGCAATATTTTGTCTTGACTTTGCAAGAATCTTCTACTGTGGTATAAGAAAGTGCCTTTCAAAGTATTGGGTCAACAGTTATAATGGCTCTGCCCATCCGACCAAACCTCTGGGTTTGAGACAAACAAGATGCTATCTACTAGGATACGAGTTAACCGTTAAAGGCTCAAAGAGATCAGTAATAGGTTTACTGCGACTTTTTTCTCCCTAATTTTGGAATACGGATGACGCATTTAGGCAGTTGATATCATAGAAGTTCTTTTGTATTGTGGATCTCCTGCATACCTGGACCTCAAGGCTCGGAAATATTTCCGGCGTAGGAATATAATATTCTGTAAAACTAAACGATTTTCAAGACGGACTGGATATTTATCCATATTAAGGATATCATATCCATCTTAGGGCATATATACCCGAATAAATCAGGTCACTTAGAAAGGGCCAGAAGTTTTGCAAAGAAAGTTCAAACAGGACCGAGGAGGTTAAGAAATAAATATGATGATTTCTTTTACTTGAGTACTGATGACGCTGATCATCCCCTTGGAAATGAGATTTCTAGTCTTGCTCTCAACTATGAAGAATATATTGAGGATGGAAAAGCTATATTTCATTGAAAAAATTGCAATGGTATGACAAAGTTCAGCTGCTAATCTACAATGCTAAAGTTTCCTGTAGCCATTCAAAGCCCGCAAATCAATTTAGAATAGCTTAGCTTCATTTCATGAGAAAGCAAGCTTTACTTTTTTATAAGGATGCCTATTTAAGGCTATTTTTAGGTTATACGCTTGCATGCAGACACTTATTGTAAAAAAACAGCACTTCTTGGGTGCCAACAATGGATGAAATGCTTGTTAGTCTACTAAAGCATTAAAAGTCATCTAAAAAGCCCAGAGGAATTCTTTGCAGTTCTGGATTAAAATTACGCTCTCATTAAGAGAACTTAGCTTACATATGGAAATAAAGCATGAAGCATGAATTCTGGTTGTTCAAAATACTGGGGCTTTCATTATAACTACAGGAATCTCCTTTGATTCTTGGGATGTTCCAAGCTACTAGCACGCATGGTAGCACTAGGAAAAATTTCCACAAGGATATCAGTAGTATATGCCTGAATCTTTTCTCTACCTGTACTGCGAGGCAGTAGTTTCTTTTTTTGTATTCGAGTTCTGGATCGGTAGTGGCGATTGCACATTAAAGGAATATGGTTTTGTCATATAGCTATTAGGAAAGGTAATTCTGCTCTAACAGATAGCCAGCTTAGCTACACTGAGATCTGTGGGGCTTCAGATATATGGGGACATTGTTAAAAAAAAAAATTCAAGAACTTGCTCTATTACTATTCTGTTAAAATGTTTCAGGTTGTATTACCGAACAGTTCAAGTGGTATGGGATAGTACACAAAAGTTATGTACCTCAGCCTACATTGTTGAGAATTGTAATTTACGTGTTAACTCTTGGTGGATACTCTGGTGATATAGTCTCGACTAACTGATACCAGCGTGGCTGTATATCAGTGTATAACATGAGGATCCGCTGCAGTGCTATTCAGCCGGCCTTTGAAAGAAAACAAGATTCTTTATAATTATAATTATAACGCAATATATAAACGGGTTATGTGTTATGCAAGCTATAAAACGGGAGCTAGTTCATGCTAAATTTAAATTTAATATTGCGATCGCGCTGCATATCATGATGATCATCAAGTGTACGTGCTTGCAATTGTGGGGTAGAATTTTGGATTTTGAAAACCATTTCGAATTTGTACGAAATCTTTAATGATCCGACTAGCTGTTTTTGTGCGTAACATGCCGACTGTAAAGATATGTAAGGATATTGAACGTGTTCGTGCATTGATGATGTTAGTAATAAACGATTTGCCTTATAAGCGTATTGCCACAGCGAGTAATATAGTAAACCATGTTGGATTAGAACTCATATTCGCCACACCAACAATAAATAATAATGATTAACATATTTGCTAAGGTTACTGGTAATAAGCCTTTATTGGTATTTGCCGACCAATTACTATCAGCTGGTGCTAACGTGTTCAGCTATGCACATGTTGGACCTATGGTACAGTCATATAACCTTACCGAAAAGAACGAAGCTTATTTACTTATTTGGCAAAATTTTAACGGGTCATTACTATATCATACATAAAGCATTTTAGCTTGACGCCGTATGTTAGCCTGAGAATGGTTTCCACGAAAGGCAATGCTTAGACCGCGGGCTCGAACTAGCGTTAACTTTATATCATATACACGTCTAATTAAAGACTTTTTTTTCGACTTCTAGTAGTGCATACAGGAATATTTATATCTTCGCATGCATATACTATCTTGGTTACCCGGGCTTTGCATATGCACAAGACCAGAGTTTACCAAAAAAAGCTCGGCTAGATTAAAGCATCCTCATACGCTACTGGCGAGTTAAGAGCCTCTGCTGCTAGCAGTCGTACTAAATTGAGATTTGCTAATACATGCTCAGTGGATCAACTTAAGTGTACTTAGACCTATTACTGCCTAACTAAATAAGGAAATGATATCTCCTGATTGGCTAGAAGCTTTTAATTGCATTTATAGTTATTAGTGTAGTCATTTCCATTTAGAACTGTAGGTCTCGTTTTGTTTTGTTACGCCTGCGCTTTTGCTTTTATCTGAAACATGAGGAAGAGTGTGCCAATTCTACTAGTAAGCTGTCTTATTGTTTTTTATATCTATTTTCTACTCTTACAGAATATTCGCCATGAATCGACTTCGTCATCAGGGCGCGTTGCTCATAAGATGTCAAATGACAAAGTTACGTCCTCTGCTTCACTTGCGCCTAAGCCTCATGATGAAGTACCAAAAGAGCCAGATGTAGAGACTATAGAAGAGCAAGAAATGAGAGAAGATGATGAAAGAGTAGAAAAAGAGGAAAAAATCAAGGAGGAAGAAAGAATAAAAGACGAAGAAAGGAGAAAAAAAGAAGTTGAAAAACAGATGAAGGAAAAGTTTAAGCAGGATGAAGAGCTGGAAAGGCAGCGCCAGGAAGAGGTCATGCTACAAAGTGAAAAGGAGCGGAAAGAAAAAGAGAAAAAAGAGAAAGAACAGAGAGAAAAGGAGAAAAAACAAAAAGAGCAGAAGGAAAAAGAAAAGCAAGAACAAGAGAATAAACAAAAAATGGCTTCTGGAAATAGTACTGCTTCTCAATCAGACAAAAAGACTAAAGACGACAATGCGAAAGACAGCAAGTCAAAGGGTAAAGATAGCGACAAGAAAAAAGAAGAAAAAGAAGAAACGCCAGAGGAAAAAGCAGAGCGAGAGCATGTAGAGAAAATGCGTGCTTTTGTTTCCAAACAATACGAGGAAGAGTATGACCAGCTTAGAACACTGATTGAATACCCTCCAGAAGAGTATGATAACCCTGACAATAAGATACAGCCCGCTGGGAAAAAAATTCTGATACTTACAGCCAACGACAAAAATGGCCAAGAGCAGTATGCGAATATAACTCGGATGGCTATGAGAAACCGTCAAGAATATGCTGATTATCATGGCTATATTCATCAGTTCATAAACCTAACCGAGTTCAAAATGGATGATAACAACAAAAAAGTCCATCCGGTATGGCTAAAATTGCCTGCTATTAAACGTGCCTTTGATATGCATCCAGAAGTTGAATGGGTTTGGTGGCTTGATACCGATATTATGATTGTTAATGCAGAGATTGAGATTGGCAAGCACATTTTAAACAAACATACTTTGGAAAACAGGTTAACATACGGAAGACCTATGTTTGTTGTTGGTGATAAGCCAATTGGACCATTGTATTATCAAAAGGGTGAGATAAATATTGATGAGATATATTTGGTTGCATGTCAAGATAAACTTACTATTAATGCGGGCTCATTTTTTGTTAAGCGATCCAATTTCATTGATATGCTTCTGGATTTTTGGGCCGACTCAATTTATATGAAGACGAAATTCAATAATAGGCGTGAGCAAGATGCACTTACACATATGGCTTGTGACTATGAAACTATAAGAAGACATATCGGGCTTGTGCCACAGCGCTTATTAAATGCGTATTTTTGGGGTGGCGCACGGGCACCGTGGAAATACCATGAGGGTGATTTCGTGGTGCATTTCGCAGGGTTTAATGGTGGCAGGTCGTTTCATGACCGTTGGATGGAATACTGGAAAATTCGACGTAAAGTGCCTCCAAAGTATCAACTACCTGCTCCCCCTGAAGAGCAATAGACTCCTTATGCCCCTCACCATATGATATAAGTAGATAATTTCAAATATTTCTGTATTTTTTATATTGTCACCACTAACAGCTCAACAAAGAAAACACTTGTAATATGTGCTATATTCTGCTCAGATAATACTGTAAATCTTGGCCCTGTTGATGTTTTTCAAAGGTGGAGAGAAAAGACTGCAACTAGCAGGGCCTACTATAGCTAGATGATCATCTTTAACTGTAGATCTGATCCGTCGATCAGGGGCCCCGTAAAAAGTATACGTACTGTTATAACAGATCGATCGAAAGTTAATTAGGTGAGTTCAGATCTGTAAAAGCCCCTAGTGCATGTGCATGCACTTGAGAATTCAGAATCGATCGATTTTTGATTCTGGGGTTTATGCAGATTGTACTCTAATTAGCTTGGAAGCTCCCCCTCCTAATTATAACATATACGACAGTGAACCTTATAGATGGGTAAAGATCTAGATCCTAAGTTTATATTTGCAATTGCAATTGTAACTCGTTTATCTTTACTTTCTCCGACTTCATTGTTCCAACTTACAACCCGCTCAATGGCTCCAGAGATCCTCAGCGATCTTTCATTAAATGCATTGGCTATCTTTTCACAAAGGCTTCAATAGACTTTATTTCTACTCTTCCTGATCATATTGTTTACTTTACCAAAAAATGAATCTTTTAAATTAAGAACGATTAGTTGTATATACAAAACACTAAGTGATGCTAGATACCTTTTTTCTTGGCAAACACAAGGAGCTCTCTTTTTTATCGTTCTTTTACTCTGGTCCTTCAATGATGACTTTCATACCCTTACCTTGTCTTGTCTGCTCGAATGCTTCTTGAGCATTAGTAAACTTAAACCTTGCCGATACTAAAGGCTTAGTATTGATAACTCCCCGGGAGACCAGATCAATTGCTCTGGCAAAATTACCGGCATTGTATCTGAAGCATCCAGTCACTATGATTTCTCTACCACAAATAGTAGATAAGGGCAATACGGCATCATCGCCCGCAGACATACCGACTTGCACAAATGATCCTCTTGGTCGCAGCGAGTGAATAGCGGTCTGAGTACAGAACTGGACTCCAGTGGCATCAAGAGCATGATTGAACCCTCTTTCATCTTGTAGACCAAACTTCTCCAAAATATCAGCGGCAGTTTCCTTGGGGGTCTTGCCCTTCTGCGTAACGTACGTCTCCACGTTGTACAGCTCCTTTGCTAGCTGAAGTCGCTCGGCATTGATATCAACTACGACGACCAATGAAGCGGTGTAAGCGAGCTTGGCAACAGCAGCAATCAGAATTCCTACTGGACCGGCACCAAACACAATGACTTTTGAGGTCACCTGGATGCTGGCCTGCTCGCAGGAATGGCAAGCAACTGCCAATGGCTCCATAAGTGCACCTTCCTCAAGACTGACATGATCAGGGAGCTTGTATGCAAGCGGTTCATTTACCCTGTAGTACTTGGTCAAAGTACCGTCAATTGGTGGAGTGGCCGCAAAGCTCATCTCGGGGCAGTGGTTATATTGGCCCCTAAGACACTCTATGCACTTGTAGCAAGGTCTGCCGGGCTCGATGCAAACTCTGTCGCCTACCTTCAGCTTGGAAACTGCGGAACCAACTTCAGTTACAATTCCTGCGGATTCGTGCCCAAGCACTAAAGGTTGCTTAACAACAAAATCGCCAATTCGTCCATGAGTGTAGTAGTGAACGTCACTTCCGCAGATACCAGTGGCCTTGATCTGAACCAAAACGTCGTCTTTGTCAAGAGTAGGTGTCTTACGATTCTCGAAAGAAAAATCACCAACCTTCTGCAGCACAAAAGTATAATTATCAGTACCCATTTTTACTGTAGTAATTGAACAACAAAAAAAAAACTATCAATATTAGTGTAAGAGAAAAACTATCTTGAGATCACCCACAAATGAAAAAAGAGGAGAAGGAAAAAAAAAAGTCCTACAAAATCTACTCCAACTTTTATAGTTTGCATCTAATATTAATCTGGAGATCTCCGGAAGATCGCATGCTCGATCTAATTTAAATTGCGCTGTGCCTATCGAAAAGTCAACAAGCGTGATCGCGTTCTGCTTATTTTTTTCGCGGGGCAGTCGCTCAAAGCGGCCCAGGGTCCGCACGCGTGCTGGTAGTCTGGCACCGAATTCAATGGTTTTTGGTTACCTGTTGATAAAAAATACTTTAGTACTAGCAACTTAACAGCCAAAACTAGCCAGCCATGCATGCATGTAGTGCAACTCCCGTTGGGGGCAGGAAAAAAACGTTTCAACGTTTGCTTCTCCCACCTGACCATATTTTTACCTCCGCATTATCACTACCGCCTTAGGAAATGGTTCTACGATCGCATTCAAATTTAAAAATGTCTCATCAGCGGACTCCATTATATACCATTGGTATTGCATATTATACGGACCACTCTGTACCGGTACCCAGCAGTACCAGTATGATGATAGACATTGATAGCAGTATATACTATATACAACTTTAGCTAGCAGGTAAATTTATATAATCCACCAAATCGTGGTGGATCTTGCCTTACCATCAGAGTAATAGGCCAAACGTGCCTCTAATAATGCATGCCGCTTTTCATTCAAGTTTTCAATAATTTTCTAGACCTGGGTCCCACGTGCGACAATTGTCGCTGGTAATTTTCAGTTTTTAAAGTAATTCGGCTTAATCAACGTTTTTTAAACTAAAATATTTATGATAGGCTACCCGATCAACTTGACACTTTTATTTCAAAATTTGTTAGGCAAATTTTTATGGAAAAAACTCACACGTACGCGTAGAAACAAAATTTTGAGTTACGATTAAGCCGTCCAAAACTAGGACCAACAGCAGCATATATGTATATGATAACCATATATATGGCATAAAAATAAGTTACCTCGATGTATAACAAACCAGCCAGCGCATTGTTCTTCTTCAAAAATGTAGCTTGTAAATATTGGAGGAAATAAATCTCTGGGAATCCTTGTATAATTTATTAGGACCGGGTGGAAATTTTCCTTACCATGCGAATCACTTTTGGGTACGAATCAAGCATTCGATCTCTGTAATTTAACGGCTGCACAAGTTGCACAATCTGCAAAGGTAAAATTACTGAACTATACTATTAAAAAACTCGACTATTAATCATTTTAAGTGAAATTCGGGTCGTAATTGGGGCTTATATATGCTTAAACATAGCGTAATTATAAATCAAAGTCGACTTTATAAAACCGTATGCGCGGTCTATGACTTTCAGATCAAAATGTGTGACCACACTTTTTACCTAGCTTAATTTTGATTGTTGTTGAATCAATGTTGATTGATCGTAAATTATAAAATTTAAAGCTAACTTTTTGGTCCAACTTTTGGAAGATCGATCCGTACAACAAAAACAACAACAACAACAACAGCTCTACCATTTTTTTGTATAACGGGCGAAGTGACCAATTTTCCGAGCCATAGATATCTAAGGACCATTAACATTGGATAGAACTTGAGAAAAGTATGACTTCAAAAGCTTCTCAGGCGAGAAAACTCTCTTCTACGGCGGTGACACCTGGAAAAAACTCCAAACAGTCATCTGAGAATGATAGCACGTCAAAAGATCGCGAGGTAAGCCCAAAACAAAGAATTTTTTTAGTAAAAGGGTCAATTTTTTTGTCCAATTTTGCACTTCTAGATGTCTAATATGTAGGAAACTTCTTCTAGTAGGATGACAAGATCACAAGATAAATCTAAAGTAAATCTCATCTACAATCACTTTAAAGGTAGCTCACAGCCAAACATACCTACCACCATAAAAGAATTGATTGAAATACTGAAAACTCATCATGTGGTTGATTCTATGTCCGATCAGTTTTCGGAAGCTCGAATAGGACTAAACTTGGATGAATTAGACGTGACTCCGAAGAATGACTCCGCTGCTCGCGAAACGGAAAATGGAATTTTGACGGAAAATGGAATTTTGACGGAAAATGGAATTTTGACGGAAAATGGAATTTTGACGGAAAATGGAATTTTGACGGAAAATGGAATTTTGACGGAAAATGGAATTTTGACGGAAAATGGAATTTTGAATGAACCCAACAAGCCATCAAACGACGAACTTGAAAGTACTCCAGTTAGTGGCAATAGCTCTTTGATCCAAGAAACACCTCGTCCTATTGCTTCTAAACAAAGTGCTAACGAATCACAAGTTGTCGTGTTGCGCGTGAGTAGCGTTATTACTTCTACTCCAAAAGGCAATGTTCAGAACGGTCAACTTTTGACGCCATACAATAATAATATAGGACAAAAGATCGTTCAGGATGAATCTACTCCAGCAGTTAACAATGATCATATAAAAAGCCTTGACTCGGTACATAATGCGAACAGACGGCTGAGAAAGTCGCAATTCATAGAACACAACTCAGATGGTGTGACCGTATATGCTGATGATGGTAGGAACTATCTACTAGTATTTAAGAACCCTCAGGCAGATAATCTTATAAGAAAGTCGGACCAATTCCTCCATAGGTGTCTGTTTAAAAGGGACTATGGGTCTCCGCCTGGTTTGCATTGTGGTGGTCTTTCTGCTCTTTCTCCATCGGCTTGTATGAAACATATAACCGATGTACATCCCGAATGGGTAGGCAGGATTTTTTATATTGATGCTTTCATGAAAGATTTCTTATCATTAGCAGAACAATCTAAAAACCTGCAACTCAGTGGGTTTATAGGTAAGCCAGTCAAGGCACTTCATTGGCCTACACTTGAAGAGGTGGCTAAAGAAAATTATGATGACGGGTCCGATGACGAAATACAGGAACCACAAAAACCTCCAGTACTGCGAAAGGAATTCTTCATTGACCTTAATGAAGATGGACTTTTCCTAGAGACAGATGATGGGACGAACTACGTGCTATTGTTCCACTTTTCTGCCACTAAAATTAGGGAGCATTATATGTTTTTAGGTTGTCGTAGATGTCTCTTCAAAGATGAGGTTGGTGTTAATGAAATGTGTGGTGGTCGTGCAATTATGACTCCCAAAATATTGAAAGAGCATTTAAAGAAAGACCATCCAGAGTGGATTGGCAATTTTCTTTACAGTAACTCATATTTGCCCAATTTTTTAGCGCGGAAGCGTGGGCGTAAGAATACTAGTATCAGTGCATTTTGCAAAAAGCGAGTCAAAGTAGTGAATTGGGATGAGTTGGATAGAGAATTTAGTGTTCCTGGGCGTCTCATATTGTCGTCGTTGCGTAGGCTGACCAATTCCGACTTAGAAGCGATAGAACCTGTGGGTAAATTCATCCGGCTAGTGGATCCAAATGAGATAGAGAATGAGAAGGAACATGAAGGGAGCAAATCGGCAAGTGATAATTCTCGTGAAAGCTTTGTTACTCCCAGCTCTTCTCTGGAGAAAGAAGTAGGTGTCGATAATGAGAATGAGAATGAGAGCGAGAGTGTGAGTGAGAGTGGAAGTGAGAGTGGAAGTGAGAGTGAGAGTGAGAGTGAGTATGATGTTGATGACGATGATGATGATGATGATGATGATGACGACGATGATGATGATGATAATAAAAATGATAATGATAATGATAATGATAATGATAATGATAACGATAATGAAAATGAAAATGGAAATGATAATGAAAATGATAATGATAATGATGATAATGATAATGATAATAATGATAATAATGATAATGATATAGTTGATCAAAGCTCAAATGAGAGTGATGATTCACAAGATATACAAGGCCCTAAAAGGAAGCGTGCCCGTCAAATCTTAGATGAGGATTCGCAAGAATCATTAAATGGCTCTGCGGTACGGTCTCCGAAGAAATCAAGATATGACTTGACTAGGGTATCACGTATCAACTTGACTGAGCAAAATTTAATTGAAGATGAAGATGATTCAGCATTAGTTGAAATAAACAAAGGTGGCAAATTATTGGTTTGTTTCAAGAATAGTAGTGGCTCATATAAATTCAGATGTTTGCTCCAAGATCAGAATGGATCATGTGGGTTTGTTACTAAATTTATAGGGGCAGCTAGGAACCATATAAGTAGCACCCATGATGCATTGAAATCTCAGATTATTTATCTTGAGATGAATAAAAAAGATTTTTTCAATCTTAACGAGAATGATAGGAATTTAGAGGTTGGTAGTACATTGGGTCAAAATGTTACAATCGATTGGTCCAAAACCACTAGATTGGAAAATAATACAATAGGTGTAGAGAATGATAACACAAATGTTGAGAAAATAGTTCGACGATTAACTGAGGATGATTTTAGGTCCCATAATGAAGATGGACTATTACGTGATGGAATTCCTCAATACAGCACGTATGAAAACTACTATTTATCATTTAGTTTACCAGTCAGTGAACCCGGTTCCACTTTGTTCAAGTGTCCATGCAAAGGTTGTGACTACAGTAATAAAACTGCAACTACTAAACTGAGGTATGAACATTTCCAACAGCATCATCCTGAGCTTTACCATCGCATGGTATTCTTCTCGGTGGATAAGGAGACCTTTTTGGGATTACCTCAACGTGATCAAAACTCGGCTTTTCGGAATCGAACTAAGCATTTATAAGTTTATCTTATTGATATATTCAATTTTGTTGTTGTTGTTGAATTAATCTGTTGGTATAACATATGTACAATATTATTATTATATTTATTTGTTAGTTATTTTTAATGGTCTATATTTACAATCTATCGCCCATATATTTTACAAATGTTCGTTGTCGCCAATCAGGTTTGCGGTCTTCGGATTCATAATCACTAGGTTTCATTTCCACGGCATTACCAACCAAGTTCTTCACTTCATTATCTAATTGTGATTGTAATGTCTTATCATCAGTAAACAATACTGCATTACTTTCAAGGTCATGTAAATATCCCCTACGGGTATAATTCGATGAGCCTATAACCGTCATGAAAGGTAACTGTTCTTTTATTGTTTCAGTAGGAGGTAATGATACCCATAGTCCCTTAGCATGGAAAGACCATCCATTAGGAGTATTCACGACGCCCTTTTGCCATTCTAACATTTTAGCATTTTCCACACCTGATTTACGTAATCCAAGTAAAAATTGATGTGCTAAATGAGAATATGCACCCGGTAATAATTTAGATACTCCCGCACTTTTATAAAACCCATTAGCTTGTGGTGCAGCTGTTAGAGCAGCTGCATGAGTCGGACGTGTCTTGAACAATTTTTGACTAAATTCTGGTAGAATGTTAAAATATCCTGCACTGAGAGTCCATGAAAACTTGTCAGTACCTAACATTGTCAATATTCGTGAAATTGCCTTATATTCTGTTGATGAATCTGGTGAAAGTAAAGGAGTAAATTGCGAAATTGCATATGCAAATGTATTTGTTTCTGGTTCATCGGTTGATTTTGGTAATAATAATGGTGCTAATACTTGTGTGCTATGTTTAATAAATTCAGAAGGGTGAGTAGTTGGTTCATGTTGATAATGAGGCCAATCAAGGGTAAACCCAGATTTATTTGGTTTCAATGAATAACTTATAGATGAAACAGCTCTTTGAAGTTGATAATAATAATCAACAAACTTGGGGCATTTCTGAAACAAGATATATCTATCTTGTCTATTAGTAAAATAATCATTAGATAAATTAGCACCTGATAAAATAATATTATCATCAGCACTATAAAGTTTCATATGTTGTAAACCAAATCCTTCATTAAATCTGTGGGGTATAAGCCATTTAGTTATTCCATGTAACTTTGGAGTATGATACATTGATATTTTGACTCTTTTATCACCAAATTCTTTAACTAGAGATGCTAAAAGTGTTGCTGAACTTGATTGATGTTCTCTTGTACCTCTTAAGGCATCAGTCAAGATTTCTACTGTTAATTGGTCATTTTTCTTTAATGCGGTACGTAACGTATTGACTAGTCCATGTTCGGTTCTGCCAATATATAGTGCAGATAAGAAAACTCGTTTCTTTGCATTGGCTATTAAGTCCGTCAATGTGGAGTAAAACTGTGTGGGGGTATTTAACACTTCAATGTTATTAGGGTCAAGATAAAATTTTGGAGCAATTTGATCCAATTGTTTAATAGTCGATTTCACTTGTAAATGTGACATGAAACTCGGTGAACTCGCCACAGTTGTTGTGCTATTGGTACTGAATTGAGACATTGTGTCCCTTAACCGTGCCAATGTTGGTCTAAGCATTAGGCAAGCAGTTATACACTTGCTAGTGGTTATAACTAACCAAATATTTTACTGGTCGATCGCCTATTATATATTTTTGAGATGTTATAGCTATAGATAGCTAGCATGTATGTGCATGTTTATATACGACAGTTATAGCTAGAATACTCATTAATGGTGGAAGAGTATATGACGAACACTATTGTAACAGAAAACCTAGTCATACTTAAATGCTAAAGTATTTACGTATAATCACTGTGGACCTTTTGTTCCAATTTAAATATATAAAATAGTTAACATTCTAATATGCATATATGTACAAGACTATCTTCTTCGTTTATTTGGAGGACGACATCCACCAAATCTGATAGGAGTATTATCACTAATACTGGCTAAAACCGGTCGAATTTTGACACCTTCTCTCCCGTTAAGAATATTAATCATAGCTTCACGACCTTGACCGAATTCGCTCAAAACAACCTCTATAGGTCTATCAATATATTTTTTTTCGACCATTTGATTGAATAACTTGACAATAGCTTGAAAGGCTGCTTCATATTCCCCCTTTTTAGTACCTTTAAAGCCTACTTTACCTGTTGTCATGTTGATTAAGGGTTCTTGATGTGGGCGAATATATTGTAGCAATTTTTGCTGACTAGTCATATTGCTGGTATCCTTCAGCCTATATTTCCGCGTTAAAGTCAATAATGTGTTATTTGATGTAAATTTGCCATATATAGTATACCCGACAATTTCCTTGTTGGGGGGATGACTGGATAAAAGTGGTTGCTGTAAATGTTGATTGGTGCGATGTCTACTATCTTGTAATGTATTTCGAAAGATTTCCCTTGTCTTTAAATTGGATTTGGGAGTTAAACTAAATGGCGTGGCGGAAGCAAATCCACGTCGAACCATTAGTCGACTCATGTTGAAAAATTTGTCAATTCAATTGAAAGAATAATTCAAGGCTCTCGCGATTATCCTCTAGATCTTAATGCATATGTTATAGTTAACGTTACCATAGAAAGTTATTAGCCTAGTGTCGATTTTGGGATCGGGGTTTTTTAGAGATTTACTAACTTAGTAACTGAACACCTTAATTGAACTGAGCACTCTACACTATAAAGCCATGCCCCCACGGCTGATTTATTTGGTCACGTGCGGTACGTACGTACAAATTAAACATTGGCATCTATAATTATTTCTAACATTATGGTCATAAGTAGTGGTCACGTGAAAAAGCGTGGGGAGTGACAAAAGTGTGGCATTCGTGACATTTGATTAAGGCGCACCAAAGAGTTTATATTATAACCATTGCAAGAGAATTAGTTTATAAATCCCAACTTGAAATGTGCCAAAAGTTAAAAGAGTCAAAGGAGTAAGAAGCGGGATTTTTCAGGTGTGATAATATTAAAATTCACGAGATAATAATAATAATATGGATCAAGCACACTGACGGCAGAGTAGCTCGAATTCGATTTTGGGATAGTATATTAATGATTGAAAGCCCTTTGTAAAATATTATTGAGCTACGACGCGTCAGAGAAACGTGTTGACTAATGAAATCAAAACCGACAAGTCTGAAGACAGCGTTTATAAATGGCAATTATTGTAATGATCGATTAATCGATCAATATATTGATATCGAAAGCTTTAACATTATAAACGGTTGACCTAGCTAGGTCTGAGGAAGTGACGTATATATACATTGTTAGAGTATTTGCATGTTGCAATATCGATTGAGTATAAAATTTGTGAAACCTTGACAATTGACAGGGTGTTACGCGTCATAAGTACATGACTATGTGTTATGCACGTGTGAGATTTCGAGCATATGCCTAGCTAGGTAGTTAACAATTGTTGAATGCATTTTCGATATATGTGGCATCTCGGAAAGTGGCCCAGTTCTGTGACATATGTATAAGTTATATATATCTTATGAGTGAGTGACGTAATTAGATGTCGATCGTTTGATATAACTACCAGCTGGTATCTGAATACATAATATGTGCCTAGCTACGCGTATGTACGTAGTTATCTCTTAGATATCTGATCATGATAGCTTCATGAGTTCATAGCCGTTAATGATGGAAAGCTAGAGAAAGAAAGACTGTGAGAGAAGAGTGTGAGGATATGCTGACTGAAAGATTGATTACTAAGCTCTCCATAGTTTTGTTAGTAATAATAGTGTTTGTTTGCCACAACTCGAAAAAAATAATTAAACAAAAATAAGGAAAAAAAAATAGTTAAAAAAAAAAAAATAAAAAAAGATTCCGGAATGTGTCGATCGGTTCCGGAAAAACTCATTAACGTAGGTAGAACATTAAGTGGTGTGACGTCACCCACTTTATAGTGTGAAAAAAAAAAAAAAAAAAAAAGAAAAAAACTTACTTTGCCCCCCTTTGATGTTTGTCCTATTGGTTGATTGTTCCGGGCGTGTAACCAGATATTTTAGCTTTTTCCCAGTCGTGGGCCACCGGGCGAGCGAACTATCTACAGCTTCGGCTTAACAGACGCCGGCTAATAACTAGCTAGTCTTAAATTTAAAACCTCCTGAGTTGTGTGTATACTAAATATTCACAACAATAAATACCAACCCTCTTTAGAGTTTTTTTTCTTTTAAATTTTTTTTTCTCTCTTCCCTTTTATCCTTATTTTTTCTTCTCTTCTTGCAAGAAATATTTTCCCCCTTTTCAAACTAATCAATCCTTGTTATTATTATTGTTATTATCATTCACAATGACCGTCCCACAAGTAGTTGAGCTCGAAGTCGACGGGATCCTCTTCGATCTGGACGGAACTCTCATGCTGTCTACTGGCGCAGTCGAAGAGTTTTGGCACGATTTTGGTGCCAAGTACGGGTTAAACGCCAGCGAGATCCTCAAGACTTCTCATGGTACCCGAACAATTGATATCTTGAGAGAATACAAGCCTGATATGGCTGACGAGAAGACCTCAGCTGATCTTGAGGCAACCATCCCAGTCCGATGGTCACACTTGGCTAAGCCCGTTCCAGGAGTACAAGAGCTGCATGATGCTCTTCCTCCTTCGCGATGGGGTATTGTCACTTCAGGTACACTTCCAATGGCTGCTGGTTGGCTAAAACATTTCCTTCACTGGGATACTCCTCAAGTGTTCATTACCGCTGAATCTGTCAAGGCTGGTAAGCCCGATCCTAGTGGATACAAGTTAGGTGCTAAGGAACTTGGCTTGAAGGATTTTATCGTCTTTGAAGACGCTGATGCCGGTGTCAAGGCAGGTAAGGCTGCTGGTGCCACTGTCATTGGTATGGCCACCACTTATGACGCCGAAAAGGTCAAATCGTTTGGTGCTGACTACGTTATAGGAGATCATACCTCTATAAGAGTTGATTCGTATAATCCAGAAACCAAACGAATCAAATTATCTATTATTAACCCATTAGCATAGATTAATAAATATAAAATAATATTTAAATATTAACTGGTTTATTAATTTTACTCTATTTTCATCCTGGAAGCAACAAAAAAAAAAAGAGTCACGTGAATTTTCATGTTATCCTGTATAACGTGTTTGCTTATTTTCCAAACAAAGAATATGCATACTTCAGGGTAAATCCATCTTAAATCTAATTAGTTATCATCGATAGATCGACGTTAAGCTTGCGCATCAATCTGGATAATCTAGCATCACTTCATATCGATATAGTAGTATATTATAGACATAGTTACAACCCGTTTGTACCTTATACGTACGGATATATCTAACTACCATCAATGTACGTTTCATTATAATTATAATAGCATATTATTAAACATAGTGGAAATTGTCAGACATTGTCTCATGAATCATTATTTACTCATAAAAAAATGCTATACATTTATATTCATTAGTCTTGTTTCTTATATTTATTATCATATTCTAGCAACTTGGCTAGACTCTGAAGACTGCATCCCTTTTGAAGGAACTCATGTTCAATTAATTCATCACTTGAAGCTCGATGGTCAACATCTACACACAAGCAAGCACTCAAAAATGATTTGAATTCACTAGAAAGCTTCTCAGGTTCTTTCAATTCAGGTGTTCCTTGTTTCAGAATCATAAAAATAGCATCAACTGGTCGTTCTTTTAGATAAGGTGGTTCTTTTTCAACCATTTCAATTGCCATGATTCCTAATGACCAAACATCAACTTTAGCTCCATAATTTTGATCAGCTAAAATTACTTCTGGTGCCATCCAATATGGAGTACCTACCATTGTTGCTCGTTTATTTTTCTGTTCAGTTAATTTGGCACAATACCCAAAATCAGTAATCTTAACTCGACCTTGAGAATCAAGTAACATATTATCACTTTTAATATCCCGATGAATGATATTTCGGTGATGAAGAAATTGTAATCCATTACAAGTTTCTCGACAAATTCGACTTATTTGTGGTTCACTCAAAAAATCATTCTGTTCAATCACATCAGTTAATGCTCCACCTTCCATATATTCCATTACTACCCACAAATCATTTTGTGCTCTCAAATATGCTTCAAGGAAATTAACAATATTGGCATGCCGACTTTCTTTCATGACTGTAATCTCATTAACAATCAATTCCTTTCTTGGTTGGGAGCTCAAATCAATCCGTTTAATTGCAACCCGGCGATGAGTACGAACTAATGGATTGGCACCAATTGGTCTGGCAACATAAACTGTACCAGATGCACCTTGGCCCACTTTCTTTAGCTTCTCATATAATGGACTAGGGTCATAAAGATTGACTGTGGATCGAAGCTTAGCCATGATTTGGGCCTCAGACATTGTGGAAATTCGTCGCTCTGCCCGAGCCTTCTTGTTATTTCCATCCAAGGCTGCGGCAGCAGCAGCTTGAGCAGAATGCAACGGTTTAACTGGCGGTGCTTGTTCATTAGTTGCGCCAGATGGTTTTGGTGGAGCTGGTCGCATTGGTCCGGCACCCTTTTGTTGTTGTTGTTGTTGTTGTTGTTGTTGCTGCTGCTGCTGCTGCTGCTGTTGTTGTTGTTGTTGATGTTGTTGTTGTTGTTGTTGCTTGACATTCAAGGGAGCTACTTGTTGCTTGGACCTATCCTGTCTGTCCACCTTGTTGACACTCAATGGTTGAACCGGTCTTAGCTGGGGTGGTTGCTGTTGTTGCTGTCGCTGTCTACCGTCAGATCTAAAGTTAGGACCTCCACCTCCACCACCAGGAGTAGCGGGGGCTGAACCGGCTATAGGTCTTACGGGAGCTTGTCTCAATGGAGCAATTTGTGCCAAATGAGCCATATTAGCGGTTCGTGCACCTATAGCTGGCTTTTGTGAACTTGTTGAAGATGCTGAAGTTGCAGAACCAGCAGAAGCTGAAGGTTTCAATGGCGACGTTAATGAAGTCATTGAACTGTTGGTTGATGAAGTACCCAAGGGAGGTAACCCTGGTGATGATCTAGGAGTAGCAGTCCATTCTTGTAAATTCATTTGTTGCATTCCTGAATTTAATGAGGTTGTTGACGAGTCATATTTATTAACCGAAGGAACTGCCAATGAAACATCTGAATTATCATGACTGAAATAATTATTACTAGTTGATGATAATTTAGGAGTAGTGGGACTATCCATATCAGGAAATGAATCATTAAGACTATTAATCCCATTTTCATTACCCAAATAATTTTTGGTATAAAAATCCAAGACATTGACTACCAAATCAGGATTCTGGGCCATTTCTTCACTTGTGATTTTACTAGCCCCTAATAATCTAGCCCATGCATCTGGTAATCCTGTGAACTCTTTAGTTTGACTATCAAACCCAACATGGACGTTATGTTTGAAGTTTGTAGGTGATGATACTCCCAAAGTAGGACATTTGGAATAAATCTCATCTATCCATGAATATAACTCCGAGTCAGTCTTACATGCTATATAAACCGATTTTAATCCTCCAGCCCGGATGATCTCAAAACAACATGGTTTAAGATCAATTCTAGTAACATTGGATACAGATGATAAAGGAACAGATGAAGTTGGACTTGAAGATGATTCATTCTTATGAAATTCCAACACTGAATCTCTTAAAACTAGATATCGTTTAGTCCACATGAATTTCATGGGTCCATCTTCTTTAACTGAGACCCATCCCTTTTTATATATTTTCCCTAAAGATGAAGATGCAAACGATGACGCCCCAGACATGTCATTTGAAACGTCATTAATAAGAGTAGAAGAAACACTTCCACCAGCATGATAAGTGACTGGCGATGAATGATTACTGCCACCACTATTGGCACTATTTGGAGACGTTCCAAGCGATGCTAATGAAGATGAAGAATGTGAATATGGTACCATTGGATTAGAATTGGACGGAGTGTGATTGCCACTACCTGGTAAGCTACCTGAGCTCATATTTCTTCCAGTGCCGTTCGCATGATGCAATTGTTGATACCTGGCATGCTGTTGATTACCATGCAGTGTTCCCTGGTATTGATGAGGATGCTGAGAGTGTTGAGTATGCTGAGCGTGTTGCTGTTGTTCAGTGTCCGGGGATGGGCCATTTGGTGGTAATGGGGCAGGCCCAGGGTTAACAAATGCATGCTGGGGAAATGCAGAGGCGGTGCTTGAGAAGGACATTTGCAAGCTTGTAGGTGTATATTATCCTTCCGAAAGGGAGAGATTCTAAGAGATAAATAATGAAGTGATAACTTCTAAAAAGAAAAAAAAAAAAAAAAAATTTGGAGCAGCCTCAAAAGACGAAATAATGCGTGGTGGTAAGGGATTAAACCACAAGGGTGAATGCGATAATGAATAAAATGCCAAAGAGATCTCAATCAAGAGAAAGGGGGTGTAAGATATACCTTGTTTTCTTTTCTTGAGAAACCGAGCAACTTGGACCAGAAAAATGGCAAAAAAGTGCAAGTGCTACTTGTCAAATTCTCAAAGAATAATAAACAGAAAGAAAGGAAAAAAGTAGTCGCACAATTATTGATAAATGTAAAAAGGGTTTTGAGTGTTTGTTCAGCGTGGAATCTGGAAAAGGGGGTGTTTTTGTAAAGGAGTTTTTTTAGTGTGTGTGTATGGTTAATTTAGTCGATGCGCGCGTCTCAGGAAACGATGAGCACAGACCCAATAAAAAAAAAATGTGTGTATGTGTGGTGTACGGTATTGTAAAATACGCGATAAATTTTGATGAACAATTTAAGGGGGTGTTTTTTTTTTATTTCCAGCAAATATGAACAAATTATCCACCAGATTTATTTTGCAATCCAAGAAAAACAAAGAATGCAACGGATTCAGTGAATTAGTAAAGTCAAATAGAAAAGTTTGCTACTTAGTTCATTACATATATCGTACACAAACGACTGACTATAACTCGATATGTCGTTTTCGTTTGTTATTTTTGTTGTTTATCGCCATTTGATTTGTCATATAACCGTTATTGCTCATAACTACCCTTCAAGTGTTTGGGTTTGAATGGACACCTGGAGATGCTTAATTGGGGGAGAATTATACTTTTCAAAACAGAATTTGGCCCAATGGGGAAACTCTACGTAGCCTTTTTGAGTTGTCAAATTCTTTAATAAAGTATTCATTGAATTCAAGTTATTATTTTTATTATATAGCTTTGGAGGACCCTGTATAATATAATACATAGGGCAAGTACATGGGTACCCCCAGTTACTATAAAGACCCACCAAAGCATATAAAGTTCTATTTACAACTACATGCGGGTAGTAGGTATATTCAAAGTATCTATGTACCCAATAAACTACTGGGACATTTAATACCACACATCATATTAACGTTTAACGAGTTGTTAATAATAACAACCAAAAGGGGGGTTCCAAAAATTCCCTGCACTGTTTTCCATTCAAGATGGACTTACAATGCAAGAGCGGTCACTTATAAAAGTTTTCAACCAGCAAATACACAATCTCGGACGAATCCTCACTGATATGCGTAATGCCCGAGCATAAAGATGTGAAGAAAAAAAAAGAAGAAAAAAATTAGAACTGGATCGGGAGCCTTGTAGTTTATATACCCGCACGATTCAATTGAGTTTGATCCTAGGCGCGCGTACGTACCAAATTAACTGAAATTACCAGAACGTTCCAACGTGTACCCGTAACCAGCTGTTAACTACTAACTACCAACTACGGTATACCAGTACCATATGGTGTACTCGTGCGCCGCAGTAAATATTTAATTGTAATAGACCGGTATAGCCAGTTACTGGCTGTTCAATCCTCTGTTAGGTCAATAACATCTTGTGATACCAACTTGGAAGCAGATATAAACCCAGTAGGTACATTGGCCGGTAAGGTATGTCTTTTCTTTCGGGTTTCTTCTTTTTTCTTAGTTTTCTCCGGTAAGGATTTCCTTTTTGATGGTCGTGGGTTTCTGTTCCTTACATCACTTGACAATATTTCAACCACATCGCCACCATTCATTGCCGCTTCATTCTCCTCAGGAATTTCTATAATCTTTAATTCGCAATATGGATTAATATCTTCGGGTAAAATTCTATCTGATGCCGAGTATGTGAAACGATTATGAACATCTTTGTTAATAGCATTTTGAATATATTTGTATCCATGTTGGGCATCTTTAGCCTTTGTATCTTCTCCTTTTACCATTAACATGTACACTGTACCATCTCGCTTACGTCCAGTTCTCCCCATCCGTTGTAATAATTTAATGGGTGATTTAGATTGATCATAACTGATGATTAAATCAACTTCACCAATATCTAACCCTTCTTCACCAATAGATGTAGCTACAAGTGTATTCAATGTGCCCTTCTTGAAGTCATCTATAGCCTTTTGCTGCTCCTTTTGACTCATCCCTTTATCCTTTCCTTTATTACCTTGTCCTATAAATAAACTTGGTCGACTATTAGGACACCATGCTTTCAAAATTCGTAAAATTTCAGCAGCAGGTGTACGATACTCAACAAATATAATTGCCTTAGAATTATGGTCTGAACCTTCTTTATCAAAAAATTCATTAACAATTTCAATCATTTTTTCTAATTTACCATGACCAATTTCATCATTATCAACTACTTGTTTAGCTAATTTAATAGATTGATTCATTGATTCAGTATCTAATATTGCATGGATCCATTTAGATTTTTCTGCTTGTAATTGTTTAATTTCATCATAAAATGGTTTGACTCCATGAATTCTTAACAATTTCACTCCTTGTGCAAATTTCATTAATGCTAATGTTTGTTGTAATAATGAAAAATCCTTACTATTACGTTTCTTTAATTTATCTAAAGCTTGTACAAATGCATATTGGGTCATATTATAAGGATCCTTATTATAAATCAACTTTTGACTATATAACTTGTCCAAAAATGGTTTAATTCCTTCTGCAAATAAATTAAGAATTTCTTCTTGTTTTTCAGTATAATCCACCATAATATGATTAATCTCTTTCTTCTTCAAGTAAGGTCTAACATCTAAACTGTCTTCGGATCGAATTTCTGCTTTAGATATCATTAAATTTTCAATAACTTCTTGTACACCTTCAATTTTACTCGAAGGGGTAGCAGTTAATGCTAATACTCTAAATGAAGTGTTCTTCTTAATCACCAATTTTATAACTTCAGCATACGCACTGGCACCAGTGGATCTATGTGCTTCATCAAATACCAGGCATACAATCGATGTGGGGTCTAATAACCCCTTTTCAAGATCGTTCTTGACTGTTTGAGGCGTTGCGAAAAATACTCTTTTAGTTTCCCATTCTTCTTCTCGGTTCCGAGGACTTATAGTCCCCATTAGTACACTAGTGTCATGCCTTGGTATGCCAGTCACTCCCAAACATGCCTCAATCTGTTGAGATACTAAAGGTCGGGTAGGTGCCATAAAAATAACTTTTGCAGTCTTAGTCCATCTATACCAATTAAGCATTACAGTGCTTGCAATGAACGTCTTACCAGCACCAGTGGGTAATGCACACAGGACATTTTGGAAAAGGGCACGCTTAACAATGTTCTTTTGGTAATCTCTATTTTCAAAATTAGAAGGATACCAATAACTTCGTGTATTGGCCATATTCAATTCATGTTTGACTGGTTTTTGCTCATACTTAAAAGAAAGTTCTTCTTCAATGTCATTAGTATGCTGTCCTACAGGTGGACTACTGGGAATCCGGCTCCCATCCAATGTTGTTTGTACTTTCCGTGTGGCACTGCGTGCAGATGAAGAACTGTTAGTTACAGTCGTCGCTGGGGTACTAGTAAGTTCTTTGCCATCCCGATTACTGGTCTTATTTGTCTCTTTCAACTTGCAAAATTCCAAAAGTTCCTTGTCAAAATCACTGCTATCCGAGTCGCCCAACTCCAGGTTGGCGTCGCTCGACCATGAAGACATAATATATTGGTTCCGTAGACGCGTATTTGTAATATAAACAGAAAGAAATATTAATATCTAATTCCAATTTGAGTTAACTTTGATATATCGCCGATCGCCAACTTTGACGCGCGTCAACGTTAATATTACGATAACATTGACGCGTCAAAGGCCCAGTTACATATAACTATGAATAACCGTCATTTAGAGAACCATATAGGTACTACGTTCGTAAGGCAAAACAGATAAATACATTATGACTACTTTGGACCAATCCAAATCTATCTTCTACTCGTCGAAAGCACCATCTAATAGCCCGCCGAGATCAAACTCCTTAGCCCATTCAGTAACAGGAACAGGGCCAGTAGTTTTCTTTTCTCCGTCTCCCTTCTCCTGGGCCTTTTCTTCGGCCTTTGCGGTATTCTCCTTGGGAAGAGTGTACCCCAATATTCTTCCGTCTCTCCAGTCATTCAAAACAGATGCAGCAGCGCCAGGCAAATCGGGAACACCTCCTTTACCCAAACGACCTTGTTTCCTTGCTACAGCAACAAGGAACCCGGTGACATAAGCATCATGTGGGATCTTAACAATAGGAGGAGCGTCATACAGCTCAAAAAGCTTTCTACTGAGTTCCTCGCTCTTGCCTAATCGTTTCAAAAGTAATGAAACAGCAGGTAAAGGATCCTCGACTTGTTTCCATGGAATACAGTTAAGTAAAATCAATTTAGCCTGTTCCTCAACTGGCGATAACTGTTTTTTACCCTTGGATTTCTTCTCTGAAGGGAACACAATTCCTGGTGAGTCAATTAAACTCAACTTATTGTCGATTTTGACTTTACGGATACTTGTAGTTATACCTGCCTGTGCACCAACAGGACAGGATTTTTTAGTACCACCATGTCGTTGTAAAAGTGCATTGATGACTGATGACTTGCCAACATTAGGGTACCCTACGACACCAACATTCAAGCTGCGCTTGGCCTGAACAGTTGCAGCATATTTCTTCAATGCGGTCAATAATGCATTAGGAGTGGTGATTTGGTTGAGTCCTTTATGATTAAAAGTCTGAGCCTTAGGTGCCGATGAAGAAGCAACTAAAGGAATGACAGGGAAACTGAGTTCAAGAGTTTTGATCCATTTTTGTAAAACGTCATGTGGGATTAGATCAATTTTGTTAAGGACAAACATTAACCGTTTTGAAGGATGTGCAAGTACAGCATGTTCAATCTGTTTTGATCTTGTTTCCTGGGGGTTACGGGCATCCAAAACGTACAAAATGACATCAGCTTCATCCAGAACTTCTTTATATACCTTGTCAAATGCCTTTCTTGAGGTATCAGAGGTAATACTTTTATAAACTGATCCGTCTTCAAAATCTGATCCCAATTCTATCTCATCCTCGTCATCGTCCTCATCCATTACATCGTCTTCACTATCCTCTTCTCCTTCATATTCCCTTGCAGCGGCTTGGGCTGATGCTAACAATGCTCCTAATCTATCTGAATTACTAACCGGTTCACCATCCTCGTCCATTTCCTCATCTTCACTCTCGACTTCAATGCCCTTGGCCTTTGCAGCTTCTCGTTGTTGCTGTCGACGGCGCTCACGCTCCTCTATCTCTCTTTGACGCTCTTGCTCTATTTCCTGTAACACTCGGTTCTTATAAGGGAAAGAATTGGGAATACCTGGATCCTTTTTGGATTTAGATTTCCAAGTTATATCCTTTTTAGCAGCTTTTTTATCCTTGCGACGTTGCGCTGCAGCTTTTTTCTTGATCCCCTCCCGGAGTTTTGTTGGAACTCGTTTACTTTGAGGTTCTACATGTTAGTTCTTTCGTACCATTACCAGTATCAGCTGTTGGCTTACTCTTTACTCTCATAGTTATTAACTGGGGTAAAAGCTTGAAAAAAAAAAAAAAAAAAAAAAAAAAAAAAAAAAAAAATTTCAGGTGCAGATCTATTTAGTGCTGATATTGATATCGATAACATGTACGTACGTACATAAAAATGTATCAATATAACCATGATACTGTGGGAATACTTTAACTGCCCAGCCTTCTCGAAACATCGATTTACAAATTGCAGCATTTTGCAATTTTGGGTTTCAAAGGACTCAAGCACGGGGTAGAAATTAGCCTGGGACCTTCATTTGTAATCATTTTCTAGAATATTTTTCTTTGAATATTTTACTATACTGGTGGGGTATTTGCGGCAACCATGGTTTCAAGTGAAGTCGATAGAGCGGTTCAAACTCCGGCTGAACCGTACCAGAAGAACTTGAATGTAACTTTGATGTGCCCAGATTGCAAAATCGTTCCTCCAGATATCGTTGAGCGATTCAGTGAAGGGGATATGGTTTGTGGGAACTGCGGGTTAGTACTAGGTGATCGTATTGTTGACACTCGGTCTGAATGGCGAACATTTGCCAATGATGACCAAGGAAATGATGATCCAAGTCGAGTAGGAGATGCTGGTAATCCATTACTCGATAGTAATCAATTAGATACATTGATTGCAGTAGGTGCACCTGGTTCTACTCTTGGTAGGGACCTTAATCGAACCCAAAACAGAAGTGCTCATGATAAGAAGGATACGGTGTTACAATCAGCTTACAGTCGTATAACGCAAATGTGTGAAGCATTCATGTTACCCAAAATGGTACAGGATGCTGCAAAAGAAGTATATAAGATAGTACAAGATGACCGAAAACTTAAGGGTAAAAGTCAGGAAAGTATTATGGCTACTGCCATTTTCATTGCATGTCGACATTCAAAAGTTGATAGAACATTTAAAGAAATTTGGGCTCTTACTAGTGTTCCCAAATCTGAGATTTTCAAAACTTTGAAGATTATGGAATCATTATTGATGAATGCTGGCATCAAGTTATCGCATACTTCGAACTCTGAGTATCAACCGACTCAAACTCATGCCGAGGATTTAATTGCTCGGTTTTCATCGCATTTGGGATTATCTGGACAAGTTGCACGTGCTGCTGAACATATAGCAAGACGAGCTAATAGTGAAGGAACATTAGCTGGAAGATCGCCGATATCTATTGCTGCTGCTGCAATTTATATGGCTGCTGCATTGTTTGGTGAACCTCATACAGGATCACAAATTGCAGAGAAAACTGGGGTAAGTGATGGAACGATTAAAACTTCGTATAAATTTTTATGGGAAGATCGTAAAAAACTAGTAGATGAACAGTGGTTTAAGAATGGCAAAGCTAGTATGGATAGACTACCTGCTGTAAGAACATAAAAATATTTATTTTCCATTTATAATAAAATAATAATAATAATAATAATAATAATAATAATAATTAGCATAACATATATAATGGTATATAATATTCAATATTATTAATGCAATGTAACATTTCACTTGAAAGCAGCATTTATGTCTGATTTTGTAAAGTCAAGGTATGAAGCAGGTGATTCACCATTGTCAGCATAATAAGTTTCAATGGCCTTTAATAATCGACTATAAATTGAAGAATATTCAGCATGTATAGCCATCCATACTTTACTAACCAAAGCACTATTAACTGATCCTGGATTATCTTCATCAGAAGTGAAATGTTTTTCAACCCGTTTTTGTAATTGTTCAATACCTTTATTCAATTCACGGACATCATACCCACTCAATGCCTTTTTCAAAGCTGATTTACTCAACCCATGTCGGTTAACAGGTGACTCTCCGGGCATTTTATTGACAAATGCATCTAACGCATATAAAAATTCCATAATTTTCCCCAAGGGTCTATATATGACAATACTAATATATTTGCTAACTTCCTCTCGATATTTTTCTTGTGCCATTCGTCGTAATTGATCAAGTTGATCTATATGATCATATTCTTTTAGTCCTTCTAGTAACACATCCATATTTTCAATCATAATGACATGATAATTTAATTCATCTTTATCTTCAGCAAGTGCAGCTAAATTACTAGTATTACCAAGCTTTTCATCTGATCTTGTAGGGCCAGTTTTCCAAGACCGCTTTAAAGCATGGAACATTGTCTTGCCTAATTTATCATATGCAGTATTAATAGTTTCCCTTGACAATTCATTCCTCTTATCACTTTCTAGACCAACTAACAGTGATGGGTCTTTACGTAGCATAGTATTAATCAATTCATGGTCCAATTCAAGAGCACTAACAAATATTGTAAATGCACCAACAAAAAATACTGGGCCTCTCCGCTTTTTCAATGATATAGGTGCAGTACCAATAACTTGTATCTGTTGCTTCACAAACTGTTGCCATGCTTGTGAGACCCTTTCTCTTAACTTCTTCAGCAAGTCTACTAAATAATCCTGGTTACTAGCTTCCAGTTGCGCAATTTGTAAACTCAACACATCATAAAATCCACATAAAGAAAGTACATCCAGGGACGATATCTTGTCAACATATTCAAATATCTTCATAGTCAGTCCTCCAAATATATTGTTCATAATACTAAGCACTTGTGTTGACTTCTTTGCATTAGAATCAAGTTCTCGTACTACTATCGTATTATATTCTTTCTCGTTTCTATACCTATATCTCAGCTTATTACTTTTAACAAACTGAGGGAACCCTGAAGACCCATGAGATGATTGATGAAATAATTTAATAAGTGTTTCTTGTTCACTGATAACAACATACATAATATCTTGAAGGAAACCAACCAAATTATCAATAATTTTTGACCGTAGTGTCTTGTCAGTACACCAAGTCAAACTTTCATGAGTATGTCTATGATGACTAATGCTATCACTAAGACTACCACTACTACTACTAGTATCTTCATCAGTCTTATAATTGAATTTGGCTAGTGTACCACTTCTTATTAATGATTTCTTACTACCACCAATACTATTCCTAGATTCAGTACGGCCAGACCCACTACCACTACTATTACCATTACCACTTGAGTCATGATATGAATACTTTGATGAAAATCTAAACTGTTCATGCCGGCCAATTATAGTTTGGAAACTCTTTTGTCTTTTGGCAAAATATGAACTAAATTCACTATCATAATATTCCCTCAACTTAGTCTCATATCTTGATAAGATCTCACCATAACTTGTTAAATCCACTTCTTTGATAAATAGAATAATGCCACTATAAGGATAAAGCCCACTAAGTATAACCCCATCTACAGGAACAAGCTTATCCGACCTCACAGATATGGCTCCAGTCATTACACTTGACAACTTGCTATCCTCAAAATGTTTAAACCGGTTAATGAACTCGCCAGCAAATTTCTCATATGCTGACCGTCTTTCTCTTAATGCTCGCATCTTACTCATAACTGCTTGTCCTTCATCATCACGGCCCTCAAATACATCACCAGATGCCCTAACAGTCTTTAATGCATTATATAACTTCAACAAAGAATCTTCCATGGCTGCAAGCTCTTCACCCACAGTGAAATTTCCACTGGTCAATACCGATAAGGACCGCTCAGATAATGATACTGTTCGTAACAAATTATCCAACTCATCCCATAACACCTTTTGGTTAGTTGTTTGCACTTGTAACCCTTGACCTTGGCTTTCAATATGTGCAATATTATCGGCGACTCCGTTAAGTTGTACGGAGAAAAAGGATAAAAGTGCTTCAATATCATTACTCTCTTCGATTGCTCTTCCTAATGCATCATCAAGTTCATCAAGTTTCGTATCAAGGTCAACAACATTAAACAATTTTGAGCTTTCCAAATCATTAATAGCTAGTTGGATATTTGACATAATCTTTGATGCATCTTCACGACCAGTCCAGTTAAATTCAGTTAAAACATCATATAAATGAGTTGAATCAACTTCAGCAATCTTCTTTGACATTGTCGATCGATGAGACCTTTGCGAACTTCTTGAAGCTATAGATGAACCAGAAGTTTTCCTAGCATGACCGCGGGTATAAGTAGGCTTTGTAACAATTTCACTACCAAGTTTATCCGTTTCCTCTAATTCAGCTGCAGTTTTTTCACTTACCTCTGGCTCAAACGCTGGAGCAGTTGAGTATATTGCTGGTGTAGAGTTCTTTCTTACCTTTGGTAGATCCAATGGTTCCCTATGGGCATGTTCTAGCTTGATATTGGATAACGACATTCTATGTGATTGTTTTTCTTCATCAATTCGGTACTGATGATTATGGGATGGACGACGCTGTGAAATATGAGTTTCAGGCCCTTCAGTTGTAACAGCAGTACCAACAGCTACAGTTGGACTTGCAATTGCTAAACCAGTGATCGCAGATGCACCCGGCTGTGGTGATCCCGACTGTGGTAAACTACTTTGTGAATATTGAGCATTAGTTGTAGCCATGGGTAAATCAGGAGAAGGTGATGCACCGGGAATTGAAGAAACAGATGTCGCAGCACTAGGGTTAAGAGGTCGAATAGAAGGAGATGATCCACGCCGTACTGCTGGATAGTTTTCACGACGGTCTGTAGTTGTAGCTGTGGCATAAGGAACTACTGGTGGTCCCCTTGTTCCATGTGGTACAGGAGGAGCACTAGTAGGCTTCTGCTTTGGTTGTTCCTGCGGAATCTGCCAATTAGAGTTTTGTACTTTTCTAGTTTGAGGTGGTAAGCCAGGTGAACTGGTTACCCTAGATGTACTTGAATTGGTATTAGAAGCTGGTGATGAGCTGTGAGAAGTGGGATTCAAGATACTAGACAGAACTGAGTCACTGAACCCGATCAATTGAGGTATAGCACCATCAGTGAACTTTCTGTAAATGCGTACAAAATCCTTAACAGCAGTATATTTTTCACTTTGGGTAGCAAATGTCCAATAATAATATTTTGTTAGTAGAATTCTCACCCCTACAGGGTTCTCCGGATCATTCTCAATTGCCTTCAGATCATTCAAGTTCCAAGTCTGGCCGATTTGATATACGCCATTCATTTGCCTGGTTTTATGGATCCTCACTTGGCCCGTATTCAAAACCGATATAACGATAGTTCTATACTTTTTAGCCGTTTCAGGTGATGAAGGGGGTGGACGAACATTTGGATACTGTGAATCTTCAACAATATTACAATGACAGATATAACTTTCAAGTAATGAATTTTCTTGATCCGTCCTGAAAAAGCAAGACCGTTTGATCATCTCCGTTTCACGCTCAACTTCAGCTGACCGGGATCTCATGCTTCCCGTGCTGGAAGGAGACGGTGATGCAGTCCGACTATTGATAATAGGCGACACGGACATGATTGTATTTCCATTACCAGGAACACTTGGACTTTGTCGAGGCTGCGGTGGGCCATGTTTGGCAGAGTCACTGGGATGTCTGTGACCGCTATTGTGACGAAATCCAGGTAGGTGGCTCATCTTTCAATTCATAATAAGTTAAAGCGGCCTTAGGAAACTGATTTGTTAACTTGTAACAGTAGAGCAATTGTCATGTAAACTGACTTACCTAAAGCCCAAAAAGAATCACTAAGTAGTAAGTGAAATGCAAAGCGTTGTTGTTATTGTTTTTTGCATTAACTATTTGTTAAAGTCCTGAGTTACGTATACTTTATTGTTATTTATTATAACTAGGAATTAATTAATTTAAGCTTTCGCGACTAGCCTATATATAACAGGTATCAAGACGTTTTTAAAGGAAAATATATGATCATGATCGAACTTCGAATTCAGTAAATTATCTACCCATATCTAGATACGTCAAGCTGGTCTTCCTGACCATGATCAATGCAAAAACACGGCTATAACAACAATTGTTGAGAGGCAGGTGAGTAATAGCAAGGCTATAGAGTTTGATAAATTATTCTGACGTACGTTGGGGTCGTCGTCGGCGTCCTAGTTAAATTAGATCGATATTTTTTCATCGCGCGCGCGTTAATTAATTTTATTAACAAAATTAATAAGGCTTACTAGCTAGCTAGCACTTTCCTTCTATTACGTATACCGTCTACGTCTAGCATAATAGCAGTTACGGATAAATTTAGGGGTCAAGGTTTATGAATAGGGTGATCAGGTAATCCTGGGAGATAACTGAATGAATGGCTCCTTCTAAAAAGTATCAGTATGTGCTTATCATTGACGCAGGGTCCAGTGGGTCGAGAATCCATATTTTCAAATGGCCTGTTTTAGGCCATGAAGACATTACTAGCTCTTTGCCAGAAATCACTCAAGAAGAATCACATAAGATCACTCCGGGTATAAGTACATTTGAAGGTCGTCAGAGTGCCATATGGAATGATCATTTAAAGAGTTTGTTCTCTCATGCATCTTCAGTTATTCCTGAAGAATCTCGTGCAAGTACTCCCGTGTATTTCTTAGCTACCGCTGGGATGAGATTGCTTCCGGATAAGACTAAGCAAGCAATGACTAATAAAATATGTGAGGAAATCAGACAAAACACCGTCTTCAGTGTCCCTGATTGTAATAGTAATGTGCAGATTATTGACGGTGAACTAGAGGGTATTTATGGATGGTTGGCATTAAATTATTTATTAGGTCCGTCAAGGGATATCCAGACTGATGCAATTACTTATGGGTTTATGGATATGGGTGGAGCGTCTGCTCAAATTGCATTTGCTCCTAATAAGACTGAAGCTTTGAGACATTCTGATGATTTATTTAAAATATCTTTAAGAACAGTTGATGGGAATGATCATTTTTTTGATGTATTTGTATCTACATGGTTAGGGTATGGTGCTAACCAGGCAAGATCGAAGTATTTTAATGAATTGTTACATTTATCTAAGGATAAAAAGAAAGTGGAAGATCCATGTGCTCATCCAGGGCTTGTGACTAAGATTGGATTAAATGAAACTGTTGAAGCCCATGGAACAGGACGGTTTGGCAAATGCTTGAATAATATGTTACCTATGCTTAATAAGCATTTGCCCTGTAAAGATGAACCATGTCTATTTAACGGAGTACATGTTCCAGCAATTGATTTCAGTAAGAATAAATTTGTTGGTGTTAGTGAATACTGGTATACTGCCCATGATATCTTGGGTACTGATGGCAAATACGATTTCCAAGAGTTTAGAAGGAAAACACAAAAGTTTTGTCAACAACCATGGGAAACTGTTGTTGCAAATTTAGAGAATGGTGATTATTATGGTGTAGGGGGTGATTACTTAGAATCAGCATGTTTTAAAGCAAGTTGGATCATTAATATATTGCATGAGGGGTTTGGAGTACCTTTAAATTTACAATCTTCGCCCAAGGCAGAAGTAGACTTTCTAGACCCATTTCAAAGTGCCAAAGAAATAAATGGCCAGGAGTTTACGTGGGCACTAGGTGCTGCAATGCTTTATGCGTCAAGTTCTATCCTGCCTAAAAATGAAGTTGCACAACAGGTTGGAATAACCACACCAAAGAATGTATTCTTGCCTGGAGGAATGAATCCTTTACCAAGCCAAACCTATTCAAGTCTGTTATTATATTCGCAGTACATTTTATTATTTTCCTTCATTGCATTTATTATTTATCATTTACTTGGATACTGCGGTGTTGTCAATAGACGGTCACCATTTTCCACAATTAGACATAGCATGTTTAAGTTGTTTGCCGCTTTATTCAACACTAAGTCAAGTTCTAGAAGGCCTAATTTCCTATTCAGGTCGGGAAGTGAAGCACTGCTCAGAGACCAAGAAGAGCGAGTGGGTTTATCACGAATACCTTCGCTACGAAGACCAGTATCATCATTTGCAGATTTCTCTGCGCCCCTTTTGGACAAGAAATCTAACACTGCTTTGGGCAGTTCTACTAGTATGTTGGATATGCAAAAACTGGGGGCTCCCTCGAGGGTCAGTAGTAGGGTAAGCATGAGAGACCCTAAACCATTACGTGAAACTGGAAGAACAAAGAGCGAGAATGGTCGTGCGACATTTTTCTCGCCTGACTAATGTGTATCGTATAATATCTAATCTGGGTAAATCAATGGTTTATCCCAATTCATTAATTAATATAAACTAATTTACACTGAATTGAATTGATGAATTCACTTTCTTTGAATTCGTAGCTTTTGCCGTTACTGCCGCCTAATATTATTTTTCATAGTTTGTGATATATTAGTACAGTAGCTTTTGCAATTGTTTAACGTTTTGTAACCGGCTGGTCTCTGAGAAATCCCGTATGGGCGGTATCTGTTACTTCGGTGCAGACAGATCTAGATGTGAGCCAGCCACAAAGAGGCTAAGATCGATCTCAAACTTAAAATTGATTTCATTCATGAAATTTAAATCAAAAAATATATTTTGAAATACTTGACTCTTGCAATATTAATATTCGCAAAGCTTTATAATCTAGTTACATGCCCTACGGCTGTGCAGTGGCCAAACTCTCAAGCTCCAAAGTTTGAAGGGGTCGCATTAATCAGATATACAAGGTTCCTTCTTTATGTGGTGGAAGTCAGACCGCGTCACTCATACGGACACTGTAGAGTAAATCACTATTGACAGTGTGGTATGGGATTTCTGAGGGCGAATTCTCCTCGGGTCCCGAAACGCTCTAATAGTTCCAAGGAAAGCAAGAGATCCAAGCGACCCAAGAAGGACGTTTTAGTTTCAAAACAATGGAAGTCCTATCTGACACTTGAAGCATTACCTACAGAGATCCTAGAACTCATATTTATTTATTCATCTAACCCTGAACTACCATTCTGCAGTAAAGTGCTAAACTCGAAATTAACCGGCCCTGGTTGGGTCAAACGACGGTTTCTTCAGTACCTCATGTATTATGAGGACGACAAATGTTACTTACCTATGTCTATATGTCTTCGACGATTCATTAATGTCGAGTTGCTTCAACAAGCAGATATATCTGGATTTTTCACTACTTTGCCCGTGACTAAGAACATCCCTCTACCTGAAGCCATCGTCGATAGAGGATATAAACTGGCAGAATTTATGGTGAGCCGTAACTGTGTAGCTAGTGCTGTAGGTGAAAGGCATGTGGAATCAGCTATACGGAGTGGTAACATTGAACTTGTGGATTATCTGTATACGAAGATTGGTCTAGCTCATTCTTCTTTGTCTCCACTCAAAGTCGCACTGGATCTCCACAAATTCGACATTGCAGAAATATTTATTCAAAATGCGTCAAGTGAATCTCAAAGGATAGAAATTTGGCAGCATATAGCCGATACTGATAACAAGGAAGCTACTATATTTCTAACTCGGGATAAACAGTACCTCCCGCCAATAGGCAAGATTTAAAGACCTTCTAGTTTTATCTTTATTGCATGTTGTGATTATATATATATAATTTATTAATAGCCGCTAGTGGCGGCAGCTGGTGCGTATCCGGGAGAAGTCAATACTGAGGTCGGAACATTACTACCAGTGTTGTATTCAGCAAACCATGGATGTTGCAATGCTTGTCTTGCAGATATTCTTCCTTCTGGCTGCATTTGTAACAAAGCTAACAACAGATCCATTCCCAGTTGATCTATTCGTGTAACTATCGCTCTCAAATCTTGTGGAGCATAAATAGGGAATGTATCCTTCCAGTTAGGCAATGAAGAGACTCCTGGCCATGTTATTTCATTAGGAGTACCCATAAGCTTAAATATACGTTCCAACTGATCTTCATTAGATTGGCCAGGGAATAATGGTCTGCCAGTGAACATTTCTGCCAATATACAGCCAGCAGACCAAATATCAATAGAAGTAGAATAAGTTCTTGATCCTAATAAAACGTCAGGTGCTCTATACCAAAGAGTGACAACTTCACTCGAATATGTGTTAACAGGTATTCCAAACGCACGTGCCAAACCAAAATCACCCAATTTTAATTGACCCTTACTGTTTAATAGCAAATTCTGGGGCTTCAAATCGCGATGAAGTACTCTATTATCATGGCAAAACGCTACACCTTCCAATAATTGGTACATGAATGCCTTAGCTTGCTTGCCTTCCAATGAACTTTTATTCCCGTGGCTGTCCATGTACTTTTTCAAATCCTGATCCATATATTCAAATACCAGGTTTAACTTGTTCTCAGTATGAATAACATCGTAGAGTGTCAATATATTATCATGTTTCAACTCCTTCATAAGAGAAATCTCCCTAATAGCTGTAGAAGGCGTCCCTTCCTCGCTGTCCAAATTAATTTCTTTTAGGGCCACTAATTGGCCTGTAACCCTGTTACGAGCCTTATATACTGTGGCATATGTTCCTTCGCCTAACTTCTCCAGCCTATCTGTTAGTATCTCACTATCTACGAGCAATTTAAAGTCCGCTTACTGTTGAAATCTACAATATTAGTTATTGTTAATTCGTCAAAAAATCCTGAATTACTTACTGTGATGCGCTCATTGCAACGCTGGGATTATGAATGTTTACAATCCTGGTATCTTAACTGATACTTGAATCGGAACCCATCAAATACTGACGCCGGCAAAGGTTTACTATAACTAGCTATAGTACGTACTGCAGTTACTACAAATCGATCGATCTGCCCATGCATGGGTACCCGCAATAACTGATCTCATGAGAAATCTGATCTTCCCATGAAAATACAGATTCAGGACTTGACCAACACAGACTCGGCTCTCGGTGAAAAATGGGTATCAGTATCCAAATATGATGGGGTGGATTTTCAAAATGAGCATTTCAGAATTGCTGTCGAAAATATCATCAAAAATCCAAATATCACTTCAAAAGCCATTTTAAGAGGTGATATTATTGAGACCAACCACATAAATAGTACTGGGAATGACATTGACGAATTGCCGATACCCCAGTTAAATCTACCGCTGCAACATTCCTTGCTAAGGAAACTTATCCCTAGAAATCCCTTAAAAGATGAACCGTGTACCCAAACATGTCTGACTTTTTCTGACGCAAAATCCACGTGTATAGTATACTATTTACATTGTGACCTTGACAATTGTCCATTTTATGTTCCACCAGTGAAGGCGGTTGCTATATGGTGCGATAATTCTCAAATATCTGTTCATTATCTTCCATTTAAAGGGGGTGATCTTGATCTTGATATAAACGGACGACCGTATAGAATTTCTATAAGGTTACTCGAAATTCTCGTAAAGCATTCTAGAGGTATTAGAGATGGTTATGAAAAACGAGTTTATCATGACCAAATTGTTGATAGGGTCGAATTCCAAGACACGTACCTTGAATTGAAAAAGAAATATGGCCGAAACTTGATTCAAAATTGGGTTGAAAGTACTGACCCTCAGAAACATGTCTTCGAGGATATAGGCATCGCTTCATTTTTGATTTCATTGTGGAAATCTATGTACAAGACAAGCGATTTTGAATTTGTCGACCTTGGATGTGGTAATGGGCTGCTAACGAATATATTAATACAAGAAGGCTATAAAGGGGTGGGAATAGATGCAAGAGAACGAAAATCCTGGAAAACATATACTGAAAAAGTACAGTCATGTCTGGAAGAAAAGGCTATTATACCCACTGTGGCATTAGAAAGTGGTGTTACTAGTGATATACCAGATCAAGATACTGCAAAAGCTATTCGTGAAAATCCTAAATTAAAATGCCTGGACTTGAAAGAAAATACTTTCATTATTGGTAATCATTCAGACGAACTCACATTATGGATCCCGCTTTTAGGCCGTCCCTTTTGTGTTATTCCGTGCTGCTCGCATTCACTAGCAGGTGATAAAACGAGATTTCTTAGTAAAGACCCCCAGCTAGCGAAGAGTGCGTATGCAGGTCTAATTGATCATACTCGTGAACTCGCAACTAAATCAGGCTGGAAAGCTGAATTGGAAATGTTGAGAATTCCTAGTACACGTAACGCAGCCATAATTGGTAGGTATCGGACTAAAGCACTTTATGATACCAAAGAACTAATTGCTCAAGAAGGCGGTATGGACGGGTGGGTTAACCATGCCATTAGTTTAATGTCTAATGAACCACGAAACCATTAAAGAAAAATGCATTATATTAGAGTCTATTTAACGTTTTCCACCTTGTCTCTTCATTTTCCGTTTCTTACCAATTATCTGTCGTTGGATATTCTTCGGATCCTTCATTGCCTTTGCCTTTTCTTCCGCGGCCTTCTTAACCTCTTCTTCGGCCTTTTTGGCCTTATTTTCTGCTGCTGCTTTGGCCTTTAATCTAGTCTCACGACGTCGAGTAATAATATTGGCATGTTCGATTGCAAACTCGACTACTAGCCGTCGTTTACCAGCGTCAGCAGGATTGGGTCCCAATTTCTTGGCTTCTTCTTCAGTCAGCCCAGCAAGAATCTCCTCTTTTGTAACTAGATGGGTATTAAGCCATCTTAAACCCATCAATGCGGCTTTATGATTTCTGAACTCCAAAAACCCGTATCCACGACTTCGCCCAAATTGGCCCATCCCCTTTTTCTCCATGATAATTTTAGCTTGTTTGACAACACCACTGTGTTTAGTCTTCTTTTCTTTATCTTTTGTGGCATCTTCATGTTTAACTGACCGAATTACTTCTTCCTTTGTTAATGGCTGACGTTTCTTCGCTGCTACTTCCGATGCGAATTCTACCACTGCCTTTCGCCCAAGCTGTTTCAGGGCCTTTGCGTTAATTGACCGTGGCAAATTTCTGATAGCTAACCGAGTCATACTCAAATGCAAACTAGGGTTTTGTGCGAGTTGTTTCTTTCGAAGATCAAATGATTTCTGTCGAATTTCCATTTCAGAGGGACTGAGGAGTGATGCTAATTTGGAATTAGGCAAAATTCTACCTTCATTCATTAAGAAAAGTTTTCGTTTATCGGTTTTGGTGTCTTTTCCTCGAGCTAGATCTCTTTCCTCTGCATTTCTTTGGCTTAATTTGTCAGCCCGCTCTCTATCAACAGCTCGTGAAACTGACAATACTCTTCCTTCAAATACATATCGTGGGTCAACGTCATCAGTGATAAGTACCGACCCTGGTGCGACTTGCTTGGGTGCACTTTCAACACAAGTGTCGCAATCTTCTTTTTTGAGAAATGCTACAAATGCAGTACCTTTGGGCTGGTTCAATTCCTTGTCCATAACTGGTAGTGCGTACTTGACAGCGCCGAATTGCTCAAAATGCTCTTTAAGAGTTTCTGCTGTAGCATCATATGGTATGTTTCTAATAAATACTGTTGGGAAATTTGTACTATTACTTTTGAATTTTTTCTTGGGGGCTTCTTCCTCTTCATCGTCTTCATCCTCGCTATCAACTTCGCCTTCACTTTCGCTCTCACTGTTACTATCACTTTCGCTTTCACTATCTCTCTCACTGTCACTGCTACTAGAGTCTACGTCATCCCCCTCAGCATCCTCTGTGTCCAACCCGATGAATTCCTCGTCGCTTTCAGACTCATTGTCGTCTTCTGGTTTATCTTTGTCATTTTCGTCCTCAGACTCAGATTCGGAATCGGACTCTGGGACATCGGACTTCCCCTTCTCTAACCACTCATTCTTCTCCACTGCGAAATCTACAGATACTTTTCTACCCTCGATCTCCAAATCTTTACAATCCTCAATAGCACGAGCAGCCGATGAGTTCTTGGCCATTACCACAAATGCAAACCCTTTCATTCGTCCATTCGGTCCCCTGGGTATAACTACATCGACAACTTTCCCGTATTTGCTAAAAATCTTCTCAAATACACTTTTGTCTCTTACCGACCAAGGTAGATTTCTAATTATCAATCTCGGTTTCCTCTTTTTTACTACTGGTTTCGTTTCCTCTTTCTCGGCTTTGTCACCTTTTCGTACACGAGGCTTTGCAAGTTCAATGCTAGCACTTGCATTTCCAATTTTGACACGATTTGACTTCTTTAACAGAGCTTCGACATCTTCATAGTCAACAAAACTGACAAACCCAAATCCCTTTGATTCGCCCGTAGCAGAGTCATTTACAACCACTGCATGCTTAATAGGTGCAATATCAGAGAATATTTTCGCCAGTTCTTCATTTGTAACTGACTTTGGCAGTCCTCTAACGAAGACTTCCGTTCCTTTTTTACTCTGCTCTGCCATTTCTTGTATAAATCTGAATTCAAACTTGAAAAAAAACTATCAGCCAAATTTTTTTTTTCACTGATCCCCGGCCCCTTATCGATCAGCCGCACCGATGAAGATCTATAACAAGTTAACGTTACCGGCAGCGTTAACAACATATTATATTCATACTATTAACGCGTGACAGATTACCACATGTGTACATTTTACATGAATCTTAATGTTTTGTATTTAGAATGCCTTTGGGAGCTGCAAATGTGAACAGTCTGCTAGTTGAAAGTCGCTACATTCATCCGAAGCTGTCGGGGAAAGTATTTAATTTGCTTGAGAAACGATTTTACGCGAAACATCTGCGTGATTTACTTATTGAATGGATCAGTAATCCAGTAACATGGCCTGAATCGTGGTGCATGGACGATTTGGATCAAAATGGCCGGCTAAAAGTCATCCAAAAGTTTTCAAAGTCATTACCTACGTCTAAGCCGGAGTTGCTTCAACAAATCAAGGAACTTTACCCTGATGGTTTATCTGTTCTTCAAGTGGCTCAAGCAGATACTAGAGCAGTGATCCATAAGATCAAAAGTCTTACATGGACATATTCAACTTTCACTTCTAACAAGGAAGAGTTTGTGCCTGCAATTGATCCTCCATTGTTTTTGGAAGCTCTTCAAGACGCTATACATCCTATATTTATTGGCCATGCTTACGCAACGGCCGTTGAAGACATATCATGTACAGTGCTAAGATTACAGCCCTTTGAAAGAGTAGCTAGTGGTAATACTACAATGGTAGCCCTTAGTCCTATTATGCTGGTTTTTCCTGTGTCTTCGCCGCATTTTTTGCATCATAATAGAGATGACCTGTATCAAACAGCGATCTTTCTAGCATTATCGAACTGTTTATCTTCGCCTGGTCGGAAAGTTCTTATCAAAAGAAGTAACTGTATACCGTCAAAGAACTTGCATACTCTTTCAGTACTAAAGGGGGTGTCTAGACATGCATCTGCACTAGGGGCGTGGTCACTTTACGCTGATGGCGTGGTAAATCAATCTCCTCTAGATATGCTCAACTACAAAGACGAAAGCAACAATGGTATTGACAAGAACTTACAAATGTGTGATGACCCAGTAGTAGCTAAGCGACAACGGACAGCTAATATCAAGTTCACTGGACGAAATGAATATTTTGGTCCACCAGAAGAGTACAAATCGCGATTTCCCATGACAGTATCAGAATTTAAGATGAAGGAGCCTTGTAAACGAATCTCGGGTTTAACTACCAATTTTACGATGCGTTTAGAAGGAAACGATATCTTTGCAGGGATGTATAGTATGACCGTTAAGGGGATAACGGATCCTGATAGAATACCCGCATGGCTTACCGGAGAAGAGAGTAATTCCTCGGTGATAGTTAATAATGGTAAAGCTGAACGATAGTATTAATGAGCTAATGCATCTTCTATATTTGCCTGTAATGCTGGAGTATTTGCTCGTGACTTGAGGTCATTCAGGGCCGAATGGTCTTTGGCAGTTGCTGCTTCTTGAATAGCTGACCTTACATCATCAACATCCAAATACATTTGTATCCGTTCTTGGTAAGGAACTTTACATCTAGAGACGAATTCAGATGCAACCAACTTGTTTCCAGCTTTTTTGACTTCCTTATAGTAAGGTAAAAAGCCTATAGCTGGAGTTTTTTTGCCATTAGCAATTTTAGATAGTTCACCCCAGTCTTTGCGCGATATCAATTGCAATAGTTTGATCCATGCATATCGTTTATCAGGTACTTTGAATTCGTCCTTAAGCTTTGTAGCCTTGGCATCTTGTGATATTTGAAATAATTGGGAAATAGTCTCACTGACAGATTTACCAACAAATGGTATGTCATAGTCTCTTTCATATTGTTGTTGAAGTAATAGTAGCTTGATTTGTTGTGCAACTAGTTTGCCCTCAACTGATCCTCTTGCAATTTCTGTGAGCATGGTTTGTACTTCCTTAAGTAAAGATGTCTGGGATTCAACTTCAAATTCCTTAGTAGCCTTAAGATATTTACTATCAATGATATCGGCCCGCCGATCATCTTGAACATAAAAATCCTCAAGAATAGGATCATTCGTCGCTTTACAAATGATTTCAAAACATTTGCTAGCTACAGAATGCTCACTTATAGCTCTAAAAAACTGTGCCAGAGTCAATTCTTTTCGTAATTTGATAATGACATAATTAACAAGGCTTACATCACAACTTTTGATAGCCTTATCCAGTGCTAGAGAAAACCGACGCATTTCCAACAGTAACGGTATTTGCTTCGTTGGAGTTGGTTCTCTATCCGCCAAAGCTGTGGCAAGCTCTAACCTTCCTTCTTGGAAAGCTGTCCTTGCAATTTTCTCATAACTTAATCCCTTCTCATCTTGTAAATTATGCAAAATCTCCTTGAGAAGATCAGGCTCACTGGCATTGGAAGCCACTATCTTTGAGCAAGCCCAGTTTATATAAACATCACTACTAGGCAGTCCCAGGAACTTAGTAATATCAAATGCTGTTTGATGTAACTTCCGTAATAGTAATCGCTGAATAATTTTTAAAGGACCTGTAGCTATCAGCTGGTCATAACTTATCAGTATACCAACATCAAAGCTTCGAAGCACATTCAACACTCGAATATACTTACTAATTGACAAAAACTTGTCACTACTGTATAAATCAATAGCAGCTTTACCAAACGATGCGGCTCTTAGTAACCTTTTTTGCCAGTAGGGTTCGAACTCCAATGCAGCAGCGTCTACACATGAATCGACCGCACCTGGTAAGTTATCTTTACCTATAATCAATAAATTTTCATCTGCCTTTGGAGACCGCGCATCTAGCTGATCAACGCAGTCTCTTAAAATAGCTGCAGGAGCAACTGATCCTAATTTAAAGATGTCAACCACTGATTCAGGCACTTTGGTAAAGAAGTCATGTTTTTCCTTTGTAAGAACCCTTAACCCATCTATCTCTGTGAATGCAAATACTGTGTCGTCGAAAAAAAGCGATAATGAACCTCCGTCTGGTCCAACTATCGTTATTTCGTCGTCCCACACAACTGCAACGGAATCATTACCACACCATACCAATTGCCTGGGTGTACTCTCCAATGCCAATGTATTGTAAGAAGTCAGTCTTTTAAATTCCGACGAAGTTATATACAGCCATCCCTTGTCATTGAGAAACGCTATGAACTCTCCATTAGGCGAGACAGCTATATTGATAAAAGGCCCATCTTCAAGGCAGGTTTTTATTTCGTCAGAGGTAATAGTAACAACTGATTTTTCCAGACTTGCGATAACTTTCCCATTCTTAATTGTCCAACCTTTAACGGGTTCTGATATCTGTGGTAAATGGCGATGCGTATGATTTTTATAATCTATGGAAACAAAAGAATTATTCCCTAGCAATGCCACAACCGCATTACCATAAAACTGGCACTGTTTCACTCCGTAATCACCTACATCACCTATCGAGAATTCATCAAAGTTCCCATTAAAGTCGTAGTAGTACCTAACTTGACCCCCTTGAGTAACAACAACCAAATGCTCATCCTCTGACCACCCAACACCAGCTAGTCGGTTAAATCCCCATGTTATATTCCATAAAGGTGTTCCTCTGGCATTGTATACTTTCACAAAAGTCTGTTTAATTGCAACATCGGTGTATTCTATTATTTTATGAGGGTTGAAATATAAAGCCAAAGATCCACCATTCGATGCACTTGCAACAATATAATCTTCCAAGTTTTCGTCCCATGCCATTGGATACCCTTCAAATGTTCGGTAAAATGAATCCTTCAACCTCTCCCATGAGAGTGTTGGATTCCGGGACATGTTGCCTCGTACGCTGGTACCTGTAGAGCACCGTCCCAAGTAATATGATTAATCCCGGGTCGAGCCTAGCTAGCGCTCCATGCCAGATCGTTAACGTTTGATCAAATGCAATATTGCGCATGCGCCTAATTAGGTGCGACGTCGATAAGGCCTAGCTAACAATAAGATAACGTTAACGTTAACGTTTGTAATAAATTTCCAGCTGAAACATCAAGAGATCTGATCTGATCTTGAGCTCCTGGGTTGAACTAAAGCACAAAATGAGCTCGGATACAGACTTCCAATACGTCACTTTGGTTTCATCAGATGGCTTCTCGTATGTGATAAGCCGTGAAGCAGCTTTGGTGTCTGGTACCTTAAGAGGAATGTTAAGCTCTAATAGTTTCCTCGAAGCTAAACAAAAACGCGTAAATCTGTCAACTATTGAAGGAATCCTACTAGAAAAAGTATGCGAATATTTGAACTACAATGTAAATTACAAAGATGCCACTGATCCTCCTGCATTTGATATACCACCAGAATACGCCTTGGAGTTATTGATGACAGCTGACTACTTAGACGGTAAGTATAGCATTTTCGCAACTAAGAATTTTGAGACTCTCTACTAACTGACAGTCTGAAATTTTGCTGTATATATATACATTCATATTTATAAATTATAGATAAATAATTAAAACTGCACCTGCTTGACGTGGTTGTGGATGCATTCCATGGGGCAATAAGGACACTTGAATAACGCTGTGGGGTTATCCTTACTCAGACTACGCACAGTATTATTAGCCAAAATGTGGCCACAGGGTAAGGCCACAGCTGGGTTGTCCTTTGTAGTCTGTTCCTTTGACACTGGACAAACAAAAACCGAATGGAACTGGAATTCCTCAGGTAAATCGATCTCGACAGGTAATTCTCGTTTAGTGGTCCATTCGGCACCTTTACTTCTCATCATGTCTTCAATCTTTGCTAATATTGGCACTGCTATCGTTCCAGCAGTTACTGCTATAGTCAATGGAGATTGTGGAGGTAATCCAAGAAGCGAGCAAAACTCAGAGGCAAAAATTGTGTGCACCTCTTCATAAGATGGCATCTCATACAGATCCTTATATGGGGACTTATCCTTGTGTCCAACATACAATGTTGAAGTCATGAGCTTGGAAATTCGTTCAAGATATCGATCACCATATGCGTACACAACCCAATTCTTTCTAGCGTATAAAATAGCTTCAGCCGGTGTGTGGCCATCCTTTAGTAACTTCTTAAATTGTAAACTTAGCAAGAAAAATTCCAAGTCACTTCCTCGGCTTGCAAGTTCCTTGTGATGGCTTCTTGCCCAATTAATGGCAGGGTCTAGATCACCTAGTTGGATTTCTTTCAGTATTTCATACATTTGAGCAAAATCCTCTAGTAAATGCTCGGGAACTTTTACATGTGCTTCTTCCATGAATTCTGAAGCAACATCAAACTCACCACTTCGAGCCAAATGAATAAGAATAGCCCGATTTAATAAGGGCGTGGATGATTGTGAGAAATATTTAGGATTATTTTCAGCAGGTCTGTGCAGCTTAAACGCCTTGTCAAGGGCTTTTCCGTACTTTGAAAGAGCATTATAAAGTTCCTTTTCTCTTGCTCGTAGTCGTTTCTCCTCCTCTACTATCTGTTTCTTTAAATGCTGTGAGTCCTTCGCAGTTAACGTAGCTCCTCCTGTCAAGTTAGCAAATATCTACATGATTCATGCTTATTACTTACTTCTGACTTTTTCCTGGGTGGCTTCAAGCATTTCTATCAGGTTGTCGGTGATTTCAATGCATTGGTCGTAAGATTGCGACCCGGCTAGCCGAGTAAACTCTTTGGAAATGGCTTCCATGATAAGTTAATAAATAAGTATTTCCCTGGTTGATCCCCCTTCCTATAGATGATAATGGTTAATGGTCAATGCCAGTGATTGATAATGGCAGATTGTTGGTATATTAGGTATAATTATTGCAAATAGAACTGCAGTGAATCCTTCTCTCCAGGAACCTACGTTAACGTTAACGTTATAACGTTAACGTATACGCGTACGTATAATACGGGAACCCCGGTATACTACGTACGTACGTATACCGTGTACGTATACGCACTTAAGCTAAACAGTAGCGTTAAGTGTTCCGTGATAACGAAATATCTCAATAACGTTGCGCTACCTGGATAACTACGGTATATCAAGTGCACTAGCGTGTACGTACGTACGTTAACGTTATTAATATGGCAACCGTTATAACCAGCTAGCTAGGGTATATACGTATAATATATTATTGCAATATATTGGCCTTATAATTATAATAATTCTAGCATTTGAAGAGCTACAATGGCTAATACTCCATTGATAACGATTCCGGGAAAGAAAACCCAGGAAACTGACTGGGTCGGTCCATTACGGTTGTATATATCTAGTATCTATGGAAGTGCCGACGAATACACGGAGGAAATAAGCACACTGCACCGATTAAGACAAGATGTTAGAGGCTCGGCTCCAGATACACTTGGACGAGATATCCTATACAAGTATTACGGTCAATTGGAGCTGCTAGACTTGCGAATTCCAGTTGGCGAGCATGGCTGTAGGGTTTCGTTCACTTGGTCGGACGCGTTGACCGTTGAACCAACTACTCAATATTCCTTAGCTTTTGAGAAGGCTTCGCTATTATTCAACCTGGCTTCAATTAATTCTCATATTGGAGCAGATACAGATGATATTAAAGTAGCATATGCTAGCTTTCAGGCTGCTTCTGGGATATATGCTTTTATAATGGAGAACTTCTTGCATGCTCCTAGTGCTGATTTGAGTCAGGATACTGTCAAGGCCTTATCTAAATTAATGCTGGCACAAGCTCAAGAAATGTTTGTTGAGCGACTACTAGGAGAGTCTACTACGAAACCAGCAATGATTGCCAAGCTTTCAAAGGGTGCTAGTAACCTTTATAAGGCTGCTGGTGAGTTGTTACAACAAGTGTACACTAATAAGAACTGGGGTGACCGTGCTTGGTATCAATTGACTTTAATAAAGTCAAAGTATTATCTAGCAATTGCCAATGATTATAATTCCAAAGCATTAGAAGCTTCCAGAAAGTATGGAGAATCTATTGCTTATTTGACACAAGCTAGTACTATTATTCAAGAATGTTCAAAGATGGCTATTCCTCAGCAATATTCATCTCTTGGTGCAATTATCAAGAGTAGCGTTGAATCTATTAAGCATCGTTTAGCTATTTTAGAAAAGGATAACGATTTTATTTATCATGCAACTATCCCTCCTGTTGCTACTTTGCCCGAGCTTGGATCGCTTGAAGCTGCCAAGCCTACACCTATGAATGAACTGTATAAGAATAACAAGGATATCAGTAAATTGATTGGCAATGAGATTTTTAGCAAGTTAGTCCCATTATCCGTACATGAAAAAAGTAGTTTGTACTCTGAAGAAAAGGCAAAGTTGCTTAGAGCAGAAGGTGAGAAGATTGAATTGGCAGATGAAGAATTATCATCAGCTTTAGAGTTCCTTGATCTACCAGGGTCACTAAGGTTATTGAAAAATGATCAAATTGAAGACGATATTCCTGTAATTGTTGATGAATGGGCCAGTGAGTTAAGCATTGAGAAGGACCCTAATGAGCTGTTTAAAGGACTATTGGATGAAAGACATGAAGTTTATCAAATGTTAAAGCAAGCTGAACAAACTTTGGATCAAGAGGAACAAGAATGGAGAGATGCTAAGGCGAAATATGGTCAAAGATGGCAGCAATCGTCTCCTTCAACGTTTGATTCGGGACTAAAGGATGATATACAACGGTTTAAGAGCAGTCTAGGGTCAGGTACGTATTCTGATGAATCTTTAGAAAAGATATATCAAAGCTCAAAACATGAAATTGATCTATTAAGGAAAGGTCCAGGCAATTCTGAATTAAGAGCTGCATATACTGTTGAAAACAAGCCATCAAATAGCGGATTATCCTTACTTGACTTGGACACGTCATCTGAAGACACTGTGAAATCGCAAATTTCACAAGCGGAGAATATTCTTACAAAATTGAATAAACTGTCAAAGGAAAGGAAAACAACGTTTTCAGAGTTTAAAGAAAAAGTCCACAATGACGATATTTCTTCAGTGTTAGTTTTAAATAAAAGAGTGCCTAATATTGAAGAAACATTATTTAAGACTGAGTTAGAGAAGTTTCATCCATATCAGGCAAGGTTGGAAGCGACAGCCCAACATCAGAAATCGTTACTAAGAGAATTGACACAATTATGGAAAAATCTCTTGTCTGATCCGACCGTCAAAGATAAAACAAGCTCTAGGGAGAGTACCAAACAACGTCGTGTAGTCTTGTTGGAACGTCATAGAGAAGCTTATAATAAAGCTAAGGAGTTCTATAATGGCGTTCAAAAGGGCAAGAACTATTATACAGACTTGTCTACACAAGTTAAGGCAATCCTTAATAACACGAGGCAGTTATTATCTAACAGGCAGGAAGAAAGACGGAAGATGATCAATGAGATTAATACAGGATCGCAGCCATCTGCAGATGATCTCAGACGTCAATTGTCTGATTTCTCAATTGGCAGTTATTCCCAACAACCGCAGGCCCAGCCCCAAAGATATCAGCCTACACCTCCTCAGCCACAGGCTTATTCCCAAACACAATCTTACTCTCAGCCACAAGTGGAGACATCTGGCCAGCCTTACGGAAACTGGGGGGATCTTGGTTTATTGGACAAATCATCGCCGAGTGCGCCGCCAAAGCTACCACCGAAACCTAATGAGTTCCAGCCACAATACACTGGTGGGTCAGGGCTCTATAGCACGCCCTCTGCATATGATCCTTCGTTTTACAGCGAACAGCCTCCTTCTTCTGTTCCCCACTCTCAAGCACCGGCTCCTCCGCATGGGCCTCCATCAGGACTATCAAGTTTCCAAGGATACGGAACACCACAGCCTCCATCTGGTTATCAACCACGTTACAGTTATCAATAAATAAATATATACATACATATATATATATATATATATATATATATATATATATATATATGTGTTTATGTGTGTGTAATTTGCATTAATGCTTAGGTTTCTTGTCGTAACCATTGTACATTGGTTGGTCGGCAAAGTTGACATCAGACACTCTAAAGAAGCTGATCACACCGGCGTCCACCACTGCAAATATAACACTCTTCCGACCTTCTTTTAGTTTCTGTAATGGTCGACGGTCGCCGTAACTTTCATTAGGTAATGTGTCATTAAATAGTGCCTCAGTTTGTTCAAGGGTAGGCATTCTTGTCGATGAAGATTTCAAAACGACTACTTGGAAATCCGGTAGGCCCGGCTTGGATTTCTTGAATTTCGGACTGTTGGGTTTCCATACATTAAAAGTTATTCTGAAGGGGTCCTTAGACTTATATGCTTCAGGCTTGTAATATTCGAATAAATGCAGATCTTTATATATAGCTTGGTATGACCGATATAATCTATTGCAAAGCACATTATCGTTATTCCGGGGGTTTTCAATATTCATCCAAAGATTCTTAACATATTCCAGCCCAGTTGTAATAGAACTTTTTGGTATTGGGTTAGCTGTATTGACCTCAAATTGGTCGTCTTTATATCGTTGTACTGTAAATCCCGTCTTTTTCAAATAAGAATATACCTGCACTTCACTTAATGGTATGGTAGAATTAAGACAAACCGAGTAAACGGCCTCAAGGCTCATAACGACGCCTTCCTCCCATTGACATTGCATTGAACCTCGTTCAACGAGATATATTACTTCTTCAGGTAATAGCCACATCACACCTGTTGAATCGCTTTTACCCATTGTAAGGAAATGGGATCCCTTTGGATGGTCAACTCGCGCCATACTCCGTTCTGGTACCCATATAGCCGTAATATGTGCCTTACCAGAATGTTTTCTCTCGGCTGATAGTGCGTCATACATTGCTTGTCTGCTTTCAGCGAGAGCTGATTTTTGTACACCGGTTCCATCTGGTTCAAAATCTTTTTCACCTCGTTTAGGTAGGCCAGTTCTACATGTTAGCTTGATTCTACTGGAAATAACAAGTATCGGCTTACTTTTGAACAGCGGTTATAAACCGCCAGTCCTGTTGTTCGTCATGGATATCCTCCTCGTCATTCATTTGTGTAAATCCAGTTGGAGAACTCGGGATAAACCAAAGCCTTTTTTTATCGCGATATCGATCTACCGCTTATCGAGATCGATCCGGATCCACTATAGCTAACTAGCTATATCTAGATCTATAGACCTAGCTAGGTAGTGAATTATTTACTCATGTTTAGAGCTGTTTCCCCTTGGAAACGGACACTATTTAAACCACATATAGCAAATTTCCACACTTCACTTACCATGAAATACCGAACAGGTGCTTGCTTAATTATTGGTGACGAGGTCTTGAATGGGAAAATCCGTGATACCAATTCTAACACATTTGCCCAGACATGTTTTGAAATTGGGATAGACGTTCGGCATATTGCCGTAGTACCGGACGAACAAAGCGATATTGTCGAAACCATTCAACGGTTAGCTAGTCGGTATGACTTTATTGTAACTTCAGGAGGAATTGGGCCTACCCATGACGATATAACCTACGAAGCTATCGCAAAGGCATTTAACTTACCCCTGGAAATCCATCAAGACACTGTCGATAGGATGAAACGATTATCAAAGGCAAAGCTTGACACTGCAGAGGCTGTTAAAGCTCAATTGAGAATGGCGCTTCTACCTACTGGTGAGAATGTCGAGTATATTTATGTTTCATCTGATTTATGGGTACCTATTGTTACAATTGACCGTAAGGTCCACATTTTACCTGGTATTCCTCAGTTATTTACAAGGTTGTTAAATGGGCTAAAGCCTAGCTTACTACAGCACGTGGAAGGTAATAATACGCGGTATTACGTTTCAACAACGTTACCCGAATCTGCAATTGCTCCCTATCTTACCAAGCTTCAGAGTAAAGTGTCTGAATGGGGGATAAAGATTGGTAGTTATCCCCATTACGAGAAGAAATCGGCTACAGTCAGTATTATAGGTCCCAAGAATGAGGAAACGAAATTAAGGGAGGTAGTCACAGATGTAGCTCAGAATGTGAATGGTCATGAAATCTCTGCTGAAGAAGAATCCAAAGCTATATGATATTCTATAGAGGTTACTTCAAAGTTAGAATACAGTTGCAAATGTACAAGAAAAGGTTTACAGTCATATATAATATGGTTCGTCATATCCCCAAAGCTTGAAATCGCTCCAGGCATTCAGTGGATTGACAGATTGATTGAGATAATGAAGTTTTTAATCATCCTGTTAAATCAGTTCGACTTACCTATATTGTTAGCCATATGACACACTTAAAAAATTTTGACTCCTCAGGGCTTCTTAGAGGATTAGGCATACTTCATGGAATGCACTCGCCTGAATAGTGTGTCATCATAGGAGTCGGTTAAAAAACTTACCTCTTAGAAATTTCAGTCCAAAGACAAATAAATATAAATAAATAAAGTCCAAAAAAAAAAAAAAAATATTAAAAAAAAAAAAGTTATTAAAAAGCTTGGAATTCCTACCAGTGATCTTGTGTACGGCATAGATTTGTATACGTACGCGTTATACAAATAAATAACGTTAACTTTGAAATTTTTATGTAAATTCATTGAAAAAATATTTGAATACTGATTTTTCAGAATGAAATTTTTGACAACCAATTTTGTCCAGTGTCCGGACGCTTCGTGTACCAAGACTACTAATAGTTTTCCTTTACATTACCAAAATGTTGAGTTGGTACAAAAAGAAGAAGATTTTGACCCGGTTTTCATTACAAATATGTTGACAAGAATAGATTGGGATGCTCTGGTAAAAGTCGCTCGTGAATTAGGAAATGAGTCTTTGCCTTCACACAAACCAGAGATTGAAGATCCTTTGGACCCCGAAAATACCCAGCTTTTGTCTGATTTGCATACTTTATTAATTGAAACTCAACTAGTTGAAGGTGAAATGATCTGTGGAAACTGCGGTGTCACTTATCATATCATCAACTCCATTCCTAATTTCCTTTTTGTTCCAAAGCCTGAGTCTGGTTGATTATCTTTTAGATGTTGTTGAGGCAGGAACCCAAAAGTAGACATTTATCTAGATATTGTCAACGTGGAGCCGATAGATCGGATCTGGTATCCTGATCCCATACGAGTATACTAATGACCCAGACATTAATATTCAGCGGCCATACATATACTGGGTATCTGTGGTGCAGAAACACTGGATATCTGGATTGTAGAAATCCGTTGTAAGGACACCGGTGCAAGATCTATAATTATTCTGATTGTAGCGGCGTCCACAAAAATTGGAGGAGCGATCTTGATCTGGGTACCAGAACTCAGAACTCAGGGTTGGCCTTAAGGCCAAGCAACCATTAATATTCGAATTCTTGTGTATAATTTATTCATTCTGTATTATAATAATTATCCTTTAAATATAATTAGATTATTCATAGATAAATCTGCTCTGAATCTCCTCGAAGTCGACGTTAAAGATCCGTGCGCGCGTTATATCGGCACCGCGGTCGATATAACTTATCTATAGCTATCGACATGTTATGTTATATTAGCTCTTAGATCTCCCGACATTTGAGAATTCGAGAAAGATACCCAATTGGCAATCACCTATAGGCAGGCCCAATGAGTCGCATATTGACACCCTCGCGCTTAGCTCACCTTTCTTCATTCCCGAAGCTGGCAAATAGCTGGTATTACCTTGCGGCTGCAACGCTCAGTGTGTGCAACCGACCGGAAGAAATCCCCCCTTTATTTGAGTACACTTTGCAAACATCCCCTTCAGCTGAGCATGCAACCATTGCTGCTAAAACACGCGAAGCTCTGCTGAAAGGGTCAGCTCTTGCTGGATTGCCGAAGGCAATTAATGCCCTTACTCAATTGAAATCGGTTACTCCTCCTGAACTACGAGAAACAGCAGTTAAACGGCCCGCATTGCATTCAATTGAGGCAATGGAACTTGCAGGTGCCCAGTTCTTTGACCAGGTTTATGGGAAAATATCAAAACGGATACAAGGTCAACTGAACTCGGCATATCCTGACCTGGCTGTATATGCTGTTCATAGTGTTTACGGGTCGTTATTGTCGTTTACTGATGTATTATCTCCTAAGGAAACGTCGTTAGTAGTCGTTGCATGCTTGATCCCTCAAGATGTAAACCCTCAGTTAAAAGGTCATTTGAAGGGAGCATTGAATAATGGTGCTACGCATGAAGAGGTTGCTAATGTTAGACAATTGTCAATTGATGTTTCTGAATGGTGTGGGATTACTTGGCGTGAACCAGTTGCTCAACTAAAGCCAACTAATCTTTAGCTTATTTTGCTATTTTTTCAACTCTTTTATTCGCTAAGAAATGATTGATTTGATAATATTTACTACATACGTTAATGCCTGTTTAGCATTTTCTGAAGGCCTGGATTACCTCTTCTTCTTGGTCTTACCGGATATGCATTACTTCTATTTGTATCGGTATGTATATCTGGTGACTTGTTAACCGTTGAAGGACTGGATTCCAACAATGGTGATGGACTAAGAGTTTCATATTTTGACTGAATTGCAGTCGAGTAAGATTCATTGGCAGCTTTAGGCCGTTCTGGTTCTCCCCGGTAACTCTTTATGGCTTCCCTGGTGTGACGTCGCCATTGCTTTTCTTCGCGATCTTCAGAAGTAGATACAATTGAGCAAGTTTCTGACGGAGTAACGGGATAAGGATCAATCACCTTATAATAAGGGTAATTACCACGAATACTTTCATTTTCAATAGAAGAAACAATGGGTCCTGTTGTAACCAATGGTCCTAACTTTTGAAGCCATTGAAGGACTTTGGGTATATAATGCATTTTGGGTTCCTCTCTTGGATTAAAATCTTTAGGGAATGCTGAAGCATGTTCATCAAGCAAAGTTGGTGCAATGGCTCGTTTAGAAACAAGAGTATCAATATCTCTAGACTTGTCATCAATAGCACCACCAGTTCCAAAATCTAAATCATCAATGGTATTTCCCGTTCGTCGGGAGGGTATATAATCATTTTCAATTACCTCATTGGATATTTTGTTAAAATATTTATGCATGTAATGTTGACTAAAAGTTAGATTCTGGCATATATATGATAAAGGGTAGTACAGAATATATGTGTATATACTCGGTGGTAGTCAAGGTAGCATTGATTCTTCTAGCGCTGGTAGTAGCTAATTGTGGAGATTGTTCTGAATTCAGTGGTCTAGCGCCGGCGGGTCGATAAGTACCCCGCCACATATCAGCATCCCTAATATTATTCTTACTCATATTATCAAGTACCTAACAATGTCTAGCAGTGTTTAGCAATAGCAATGGGTACCTGATATTGTAGGTATAAGCGAATGTAAACACGGATTTGTGAATACAATAAGAAATGGAAGTTATGTTATATAATAATAATAGTAGATCGAATAATTATCATTTATACGTTACATCAACGTTATAGCAAATTTTTAGTGAGCAACAGGGGCAACTGGAGCTTGAGCATCAACAACTTCAGGTTGCTTCTTTGGTGGGTTGTAATCAATGACCTTTGGTTCAGCAACTGGAGCGTCCTCTTTAGCGGGATGGATTTGAACATAGTCAGGAAGAGATGATTTAGGAGCACCGGGAATAGCACCAACAGCAGGATCACGCATAATCTTTACCTTAATACCCAAAACACCTTGTCTGAGTAAAACGTGTCTAGTGGCAGTATCAATGAAATCTCTAACTGGTTGACCACTGTGAATAAGGAAACCATCTTGGAATTTCATAGATTTGGCTCTGGCAGCTCTCAACTTACCAGAGATGACAACTTCAACACCCTTAGCGCCGGATTCCATAACATATCTAACAACACCATAAGCAGCACGTCTCATGGCCAAACCATTAAGAAGTTTGTATCTGAGGGATTCACATTGAGCAACGGCAGAAAGACCACGTTGGTTGACCTTCTCGGCATAAATGACAACTCCTCCAGGAGGTAATCTGAATCTCTTTTGAACAAGTGAGTGTAATTCTCTGATTCTTCTTCCACCTTCACCTAAAACGGCTTGAGTATGAGTGGCTCTAATGATAATTTCAGTGTTAGTGGCAGTAGTTCGAACTTCAACTCCAGAGTATCCCTCCTCAGAGAGTTCTCGGGTGAAGAATTCGTTGAGTTCAGCGAACAGAACACCGTCGGAGACGTGTTTCCTCTTGATTGAAATGTTGGCTCTTGACATTGTTGAAAACTGAGTTGAAAGTCGAAAATGAGTCGAATGTCAATATTCTATTGTATTGAAGATGAATAATGCTTATCGATTGAAATTTTTTCGATCGGATTAAAATTGTGTGACTGATATTAGGGTTGAGCCCTAACTTATACTATCATATTAAGGTTGACTCTACTCACTTTATATTCATAGGCTAGCCCTACCTGCTTAGCTACCTAGCTAGCTATAGATAATATTAGATATAGCCCGGCTTTGGCCTATCTCATGCGCATGGCAACCAAAATAAATAGAAATTTAATCATCATTGTATAATCATACCTCACTTTGTTTATTAAAAATCAATCACTGTGGCAGTATGAGTTTGTGGCTCATCCATAGCGTAATGCTTTACTTTGCCACTTAGATATGTGGAAGAGGTTCTACTGTACGAATACGAAATAGCATCTAAATACCATGAGTCAACTTTTCGAATTATCAACTCCGAGTCAGGGTGCATTACCAAATGATAAAAATGAAAATGTAAATTCTATAATTAATTTATGGTATATATATGTTTTAAGGTAAACTAGACCTCTATATTGAAACCAGTTCACATTTGCAGAAAATAAGTTGATTGCTTGTTTGAATAAAAAAAAGTATTAATGATTAAACATTAAAAGAAACGAATTAAAAAATAAGTCCGTACGGTCTTGCCGTGTCATGCCATGAAGTGGAGAAACCATTCTCCTTTTGCCAAAAGTTGTAGTCATTAGAAAGTCATAAGTGTGAGAAAAATATTAGGTATTATTATGATTGTTTGTGGATTATTGTGGATTGTGTGGGATAATTAAAGGTGACTAGGCACTTAGAGGAGCAAAGCAGCACCGGCGACAAGAGCGGCACCAGCAACCGAACCAGCGAGAACACCGGCACCGTTGCTTTCCTCGAATGAGGTGGCAGCAGGGCTGACGGTGGTGTTGGTGGAGTTCTCAGGAGCAACAGTAGGAGCTGGGACAACAGTGCCGTTGGAAGCGGCAGTGGTTGGGTGGCATGGGCCAATTGAGCATGAAGTGATGGTCTCAACAACAGTTGACTGAGCAACAACTTCAGAGGTTGCGTAAACAATAGTGGTGTTTTGGGCAAGGGCACCGGCAACAGCAGCGGCGGCAATGATAACGTTGGTGAATTGCATTTTTGAAAAGAGTGTGTGTGTTTCCTGTGGTTAACGAGTGACTAGAAGTAGGTTCGTGTGAGAGAAAGAAAGAAAGAAAGAAAGGAAAGTTGGAGAGGGAGGGGGGGGGGAGTCTGTTTATATAGACGAAATCTAGAAGTGGGAAAGACGGATGCTACGCTAGAAAATTCTTGATGATAAGAGTAAACAGTAAACAAATACTATAATACATATGTTATGCGTACGCGCGCCATCTAGATCTTCCCCCTGAAAAATAAATTTTTCTGTTATAACCGAAGATCTTGCAACCCTCCTTTTTGGGGCATTATAATATTATACTGCAGTGCAAGCAAGCGTACGCGTCTCGGCTGAAAGGGCTGGCTGAGCCATGAAGACAAGGCGGCTAGCTTGTGTCGACAATGAAATTGTCTGACCTGTCTCGGTGGCTGTCTCAAAGGTCGGTTTTGTTGTTTTGGGGGGTTCAGCCAACAGAACCCTTCAGTCATTATGGAGCGCTCGCTCTTCGTCAAGGCGGGTATCGAGATCTCGATCTTCACACACTAAATTAATTTATTTTTTATATAAATTTAAAATATTTAGCTCAAGTCGATCGAGTGGAGTGCAGATCGTCATTACTCGATTAGGTGAACCACTTTCCTAATTGGAACGCACTGCCATCGTGCATTTCATTAAGGAATTTCCCCTTTGGGACGAGCAAACGCTATTTCCCAGCGTCTACGCTAATTTTAGTTATAGCGCACACGCGACGTCCGCAAAGAACCCGCCCAAAAAAAAAAAAAAAAAAAAAACGTATTAAAAATCAAAATAAATAATAATATTGTTAGTATACTTGTATGTATAGCCAGTGGGCAAGCTAGGGGAGAGAAGGCTAGCTAGGGATGTCTCACTATGTCCCAATCCATCTGGGAACCCAGCTTCTCGCGAGTGTCTCACGGCCCCCTTTCCTCTTCCATCAATTAGCAGCACCGATCTTTTCTGTGTTAGTACTATGGCCATAGCTAGCTAGCTATAGCTAACTACACTAGTTATATGTAAAAAAGGCTATGGTTTATGCATAGCTGACTGGCGCATTCCAGGACTACTGCACTGCAACGTTTAATTGCTGGCATATATAATATTATATGTTGATTGAAGCGATTAGGTGCGTCTAGCTACGCTAGCTAGAGATAGATAACCACCTACATGAATATGTTATTCGTTATTGCGATTATAGCTCTACTGGTAGTGAAATTTAAATAATATTACATTTCGTATAGACAGGCCTTGCATGGCCGGTCAATTGATTGCATGCCTATAGTGGGTCTGCGCGCCCAATAACATGGACCCACTATTAGGTGTCTACGGTACCGGTAGAAATATATAAGCGCGATAGGGGTGTATGCTAGATTACCGGCCCATTAATGTTATTTAAGCAATAGGAATGGAGGGTACCTTCTGGCACACGGCACGAAGATACCTCCCTAGTCGATAATTGTCCCTATCTGATAGATAACAATAACATATATCATGCTCTCTGTTATCCCTGCTAGCTTAGTGGCCATGCTCGGACATGTAATTGGAGGCGTCTTTCAAAAATGGATCATCCAATGCTGAAGATCTATAAAAGAATGCTGTACTATATTATTATTGTTATCAAAACAAACATTAACGTACGTACTACTATCATATCAAACCTTGATTGCCGGCCGATTGAGCTTGAACTCTGTTTTGGTGACCAACAGTGGTTAGCGCTAGTAGTATACTACCGGTTTACGCGTGCCAAGGGCCGACCGGTAGGTGTTATAATTAACTAATTAGGACATGAAAATTTTTCACTTAATTGGACCCTGCAGATTTACATGCCATCGCGTAATATCTGCAACCAGACTTGGCTCAACTTGGCACCCTCACGTGTAATGATAGGAATGTATGCGCACGACCATATGGGCTCGCGATGGATTTAGCGGGCCGGCCGGTAGGGTGGTACCCAAATAAGGCGTACCGAAACGAGACTTTTATTGGTACGCTATAATTATGATTAACAGTAAGGTTACTGGTGGGGTATATGTACATGCTTCATGTACATACCGTGAAAGTTACATGCATCGGCTCAAGTGTGGGGCAAGTCTTTGCAAATTGATCAAATGTGAATTTCTACAGATCGATCTATGAAAAATAGGCTTTAACGTTATAACAAAAAAATACTTGAATGGCTCAAAATCTAGAACAGTAGTATAGGTGTATATATTGTACTTAAGATAAATAATGCTGTTATAAAGAGATGCTAGAACCTATTGTAAAGTGTAGGGAGCGGTCTCACAATAAACTCTTTCTTCGGCTTCGAAATTCCAACGTATTAATAATTAATATTTGCACGCGTAACGTCAATGTCACGCTAGTATATATGAGCGCTCTAAGTTCTAGTATTTTGCACGCGTAAAACACTGTAGACGCGACTTCGTATTTGGGCCAAAACAGGGATAAATAGAACATATAAAGTGCCTTGTCAATCTTTAGCTCCAGTTAATTAACCTCATGCTATTAGTACATAGCGCGTGCTAGGATTAATGTTTTGATGATCAATTCGCGTAATATTAGTTGATATCAAAATATGACTGCATATAGATAAGGCTAGGTATTCCTATGCCACCGTCTTTTGAATTCTTTAACCATTGAACAGGATGCCCCCGACTAAGTCTACTCCCAGGTTTTCTATTGGGCGCGAAAGTGATCGCAGTTTTCGCATTACGAGAGCGTTGGAGGAAAGGGATAAAGGTACATATGCTACTGATAAAGAAGCCGCTGCTGCTTTTGGTGTCCATCCTGATAGTATTGGCAGGAGACGCAAAGGAACACAAACTATTAGGGAAGCTCGCGTTTTGAGGCAGCTTCTTTCTGTTCCTCAGGAGAAGGTATTGAGAAATTGGATTATTCAGTATTCCAAAGCAGGCTGTCCTATGAGCCGCAAGCTTGTTACATCTGTCGTGTCCTCTCTTCTAGCTGATGGTTGTGACGAGCCCAGTCGTACGATTCATTCGTCATGGATAGACTGCTTCATCAAACGTCACAATGATGTATGTTCTATGGCTGGTGGTCTTGTGGGTTCTCGTCTCTGGGTGAACGATGATGAACTTTCTATGTGGCATAATTGTTTGTATGAATCTATTGTAATCGGGGAAGCGAAACCAAAGAACATTTATAATATGGATGAAATCGGGTTTAATGAAGGTGGTACTAATACAAAAGGAAGGAACGTCATAAACCTTGTGGGAATGGATGCAGCTACTGCAGAGCCATCTCGCAAAGGAAATGTCACTATCCTTGAATGTGTATCTGCAGACGGATTTTGCTTGGATCCAACGGTAATTTACAAGGGGTCCGGAAAAGAGGCTGCCGACTTATGGACTCCTAAGGATAAATACTTTGAGAAATGGACGTTTGAGGCATCGCAAACTGGGTTGATCACTGATAGTATTGCGTGCACGTGGCTTTACAACTTCATTGAGGTTGCTAAGGAAAGGGCTCAAGGTGAAAAGATTGTACTCATATTGGATGGCCATGGAAGTCATGTTTCGCATTTTTTTATCTTGTATTGCTTTAGAGCCGGCATAAATCTTCTTGTTATGCCTCGTCATAGCTCACATCTATTGCAGCCTCTTGACGCTGGGTTGTTTTCACCTCTTAAGCAAGATAATGGAGATTTGCTTTCCGTCCATCATGGACTTGTAGAACTAAAGATGCAAGAGGTAGACTGGGCGAAGCTGTATTTTGTTTCTCGAGCTGTTGCTATGACTCGCGAAAATATTGAGGCTTCGTTTGCAAATACCGGTGTCTATCCAGTTAGTCATGACAGGATGCTTCACAACAAGAGGAAATACATGGACGAACAAGCGGGTGTATGTACATCTGTGCCTGCATCTGTGCCTGTAGCGGATGTCCCTGTGCCTAGCTGAGATTATAACTTTGGAAGCTCGCCAACTCTACAGCAGCCAATGGAGTTACTTGGTTGTATTCATCGACTTGCAATGATCCAATTGTCCCCAGAAAAGTAGCTGGAGCTTTATGCGTGTTTGACTGAACTTTTCGAGAAGAAACGCTTTACAGGTAATAGATCTGCTTTTGTTTTCCCGGCCCGGATAGCTCGATGGGATGTGTCCTTCGTGTTCTACTTGCGAGCTTTAGTTGGCAGAGTAAAGGCGTGTCGTTATGTTTGGACCTTGGCAAGGGGCGGGCAGGCTGTTTCTGATCTAGCAGATTATGCAATTAATCCGGTAGCTGCCTTTTAATTGGTGTAAATTATAAAGATTCTAATTGGTCCACGGCCAGGCTTGTTGAACTTCCTGGGTTAGCTCTTTTTTCTTGAACCCCCTTTCCTCGACGGCGAAGCAACCTATTGGTCTATGTTTGCAGCTCTTTGACCTTCTGATATGCATTTAATTTAATATAGGACTTGATATACGGAATAATCATAATACTTATATGCTTTTACAAAATCCTTATCTGACTCGAATAACTGGCTTCACTATTCATAGTATTTCCGAGTGGCTTTTCTCTTATATAAAAAAGTATATACCAAGCTATGACACATTAAATTCTTTATGTTAATATAAGCTATCTACGGTTAATAGGTATCGGATACTATCGGTATATTCCGTGTTTACTAGTACTACGTAGCTATACGCGTACACGTTAAATTATGTCGATCTGTAGATCCCCCACTTAAACCGGCTGTGGCCACGGAAAGTTAATCGGCTCAAATGTGGGGTAAGTTTTTGATCGAAGTCGATTCGGCAATACTTTCGTCTCTATAGCAACTACCATGAGTTTTCAAATAAATTGATAAATCTTATAATTTGCCAATTAATCTCGTTGCAAATGTCTTTTGTGGTAGATTCTTACTGTATATGTGTATATGCAAAGTTATGTACTAAAATTGTGTCTGGTCGTCGAGTTATGTAATAAAATCCAATTTAATCAAAATGTGGGGTTGTCATCTGGATCTTATCTGTGGAACCTGTATATTTTACCCGATTTTTTGGAAACATTTGAAATTTTATGGATCATGATAAATTATTCATAATGAATATCCAAACCGCCAAATATGCCATAATTGAAGCAAATTTATAGTCATACAACACGAATAACACACGGAAAATCACATACTACAACGATACGCACAATAATGCCCAGGAGAAAAGATTTTAAATATATTCTATATACCACGTGACTGGTTACTATAGTTACCATTTACAATTGTGCAGTGGCAGCAGTGCAACACGGGACACCTAGAGAATATTCGGGAGGTTTACTAGTGAGGTCCATCATATATAGGCCTATTAGGCCGAAGAACAACAAATTTGAATCAGGAATTCAAAGTGAAACGAATAGGTAGACATAGAATAAAATAATCGAGAATAAAATCAATAATTATAAGTTCTATCTAAATACGGACATGATAAAAAACCTCATTGTAACTGTTATATAGGAAGTCTTCCTTTGATGAATGCGTAGGCTTCCAACCAAGCTTTGGGGCCCTAATTGACCTAGCTCGAGCGTTACTATTAAAGTAATACTTGATGTCACCAAAGATTTTATCTTGTTCCTCATCAGTCGGGGTATATTCAACTTCACGGGTGTCCGTTAACCCAAGATCAAACAAAGCAACTTGAATGACCTTCGAAACCTCACCAAATGTGAATTCATCAGCAGTAACAAAGTAAAACCCAGTATCTTTACCTGGGTTTTCAATATGATTCTTTAATGCCAAAGCATAAAAATCGGCCAAATCCACTACATTCACTACCGTCCAAATATTAGCACCTTTACCAACCACATACGATTTTTTCAGTTTAATAGCATGCTTTGTCAGGAGAGGTACTTGAACAGAAGTAATATTATCCGGACCAGTACCAAACCCAAAAATAACAGGAGGAGTAATAAGATACAGATCAAACTTAGATTTGTTCTCACGATGATACCTGAGAAGATAATCATCGACTCTTCTGTGAGGATTAGTCAAGGGTAAGGCATCAATTTTTGCTTGATCCATGTCATCATAAATCACATCACTAGCAAACCGACCTCCAGCAAAGTCGAAGAGACTACCAGTACCACTTGTTTGAATAAACAATGGATGGGACGTATTTGACGTTTCAATACCCCTAATAATGGCCTTGACAGCTTCTAGATGATCCGAATCTGCATTATTTACAATAATATCAGCATTCTGAGCTTCCTTAGTCAACAACGCGCTATCATCCAACGAGCCAATAACATATTCGAAATTGATGTATCCACGGTCTTTAGCCCATTGACGAACTTTGTCTGCCTTTTCGGTGGATCTAACAAGAATTCTATATTTTGCAGTAATATTCAATTCTCGGAATTGTTGAATGAGTTTTGGGAGGATTGTACCCCCGATATAGCCAGTGACACCAGCATAAAATACAGTTTTAGTAGACATTGTTCAGGAAGGTCGAGTAGGAATTGCTAATTGTAATGAACACACGAGTTCAATGGAAAGTAGCCCCATATTTATATTTCTGCCATGGCTATGGGACCATTGTTTACCTGCGGTGATTTGTCAGGGGAACCAAAATTTCAAATCAAAATCGTGATAGGATCCTGAGCCGTTGATTTGAAATAGCAAGATCGGTGGCTAGTGTGCCGTATAAGGTAGTAATCGTCATTGGATAATCAGATTTGTAAGCTATTATGTTAATATTTCATTAATAACATATAGGGCTATGATTATTCAGCAATAATTTGTCACATCGCCGCGCTTGATCCCTTAGGGCTGGTTTTAGCTATTCCACGACAATCGGGAGGTATACGTGGACCCATGGCAATCATATATATAGATATATCTGTCTGCGAGTATCTACGAGATAACCATTTGTAATACTAATTTACATATGACCCAGTTCAGATCTCGGATAAACTTGCTGGTCAACGCATCGTCATGATTAATCGTCACTGATTAACAGCAGCGCGCGGATAAGGGAGGAATCAGCCGTGCGTTGATGTCCCCAGATTTTTTTCAAGAGTAAAGATAATTTGAAATCTGAATATGAGAACTTCGAAAAATCGTTAAAGTCCACATTGTTCACTACGTCTATCTAACACAGTCTAAACATAAGAGTAATATCGAATATTCATATATGTATAAATGGTTATTGTACTAATCATTGGATATATACATTAATGTTTTTTTTTTTTAATGGGAACTTAACTATAAAGTATAGCGATAACCATACAATCAGGCTTCGTCTTTTTTCCTCCATCTAGGAGCAAATTTAAATTGAATAAACAGACATACCATTCCCAAAACCTGTGCACCCGTGCAAATACTGAATGCTGGCCCTGCACCGACTCCATTAACCATCGGCATAACAAAACTAGTACCACCTGCTGACATTAAGCACCTAGCAAGATTAATACTAGCAGCCGCTGCAGCACTCCGATCAGGAAATAGGTCTACCAAATATGTTACAATGACAGACTGTGACGATACTGCTGTCCAACCAGTGATAAAAGTAGCCACGATTGGTACAGCGATATGTACCCTTGGAGCGTAATGGAGCGACCATCCAAACATAAGTATAGATATACATTGCATCATTGCAAATATCGGCACCAGTCGCAACCTAGCCTTTTCCAAGGGAAATGTATTTGCTGTACCGGTATGAGTTTGTTTTACTCGTCGGTAATCCCAATCAAGAATTCGACCAGTTATAAGAGTACCTATAACTGACCCTGCTCCATTTGCAATAAATGTTAATCCTATTTGTAGTTCACTCAAGTGATACTTTGTATCAAACAAAGTCGACATTACAGTGATACTCATTTGCCAGACTGTATAATAAATAGCCAAAAACGAGACCATTAAAATAGTAAACTTATTGCAAATTATTCTTAAAGGACCAGTTAAATCTATCACCACCTTGGGTGCATTTGGCTCCTCAACTGATGTCCAAGATATCGAAGTAAACTTTCGATAAAATGCCAAAGGGTACCTTAAAAACAAGGATTTTGGTAAGTTTGTACCATTAGAAACAATACGCCGTAAAGTTTCTGGCAACAAAACAATTAATACTACTAGAAAAACTCCACTATAAATAGTTAAGAACCAAAAAATGGCCTTCCAACCTAACGAAGATGAAATAGCACCACCTATCACCGGACCAATTCCCACAGGTACCAACAATCCGGCTTGGAAAACTCCCATAAACCCACCACGATCACTCCTTGTAGTTATATCTCCAACTACTCCAGATCCAATCGCAATGGTACTTGAACTACCAGCACTTTGAAGACATCGCAATATAACCAATGTCGCATAGTTCTTAGTGTTCGCTAGACCTATACATGCACCAAAAAATACAATAAATGTTAATGAATATGCTATTCTCCGTCCCTTAACATCTGATATGGGACCCCAGATACTCGGAGCTATCCCTTGGAAAACTAAATATGATGTGACTGTAAGGTTGACTAGTTCCACTGACACCCCGAGATCCCTTGCAATCACCGGTAATGCGGGGAAATAAATATTAGATGCAAATCCCGAAACTAGAACCATGTTAGAAATGTCCGAGGTATCAAAGTATAATCATGATGAATAGTCTTACATGTAGCTGCGAATGATACTATGGTTACGATCAACCATTTTTGCTTTCTATCAAAGATAGTATAAATATTGTCTTTTTCTCTATTCATTGCACCATGAACCAACTTAAAACTCCCAGATAAAACTGGGTGAACTTAGAATTAAGTATAAATATATATATTCTTGCATTTAATCTTATATTAAACAATGCGGGCTTAAGCTTGTCGGATGTAGTCGGAGCTGACAACCTCAGACCCGATCCATGTGAGATGAGCTATGTCAACTCCGCCCAACGCCCGTTCAAAAAGACCTCAACTCCGATCCGATATCATCATATGATATCAAGCATATATGCATTTGATATCTATCTCCCCTCTCCCAAGGCTCTAGCAATTGTTGCAACGGTTTGCCAATATCAATCTCCGTGGACACCATTGGTAATTGAGAACAACATTGTTCCATATTCATCAACTTCGGAAAGCCACAAATCAATTCTTTTTCTTCGTCTCAAAATATCCTTTTGAGTATAGTGCTCAGGCACTGGCCAAAGTTCATCAATAGTTGGAAATTCGCTCTCCCAAGTTGCCAGACATTCATCATACCGTAATTCCCACTCAGCCCTTGTTGTCGCACGCCATAACCCCTTACTAGACGGTAACGGCATGCCCTTCAACTCTGTACCAAGAAATGTTGGCAGGTTATCTTCAGCCAGCAAAATGCTATCAAAGAGGTACATAATATAGAGAGCCCTTATCTTTGATTCAGATACAATCCAACTTTCCCAGGTGGGTCTACCAGGACTTACCAGACCTTGCTGGGCACATGTACAGGCGAGATCTTGCAAATTCATCATAGCTTGTCTGAAAATCTCTGAATCCCTATGAAAGTGGAAAAACAGCACTAAAAAGTATACTAAATATGCTTGGAATGCTGATAATAGGCCCATTTGGTTATAACTATCTCTTGCATCATAAACAATCCCCATTTCTCGTTGAAGGATTAGCAATGCCGTATCATTACTAGCGTCAGCCTTATCACACATGAGAATCAATGCTAAACATGTTGCTAACGGTGATCCAGCGGCCTGAGCCCTTATATGAACAGGATGCAAGAAGGGCAACCCCGTCCCCCTAATACCTGCAATAGTATAAGATTTTAGTACCCTATAAATGAAGGCTTGCACTCTTTCGGGGTAAATTTTCTCTCGTTGGTTCGGAGAGGGAAGGTAAGGTGTTAACCATCTGATCCGTATATCTTCAGCCACTATAGGACAAACAAGATTAACGTTCACAAAATCCAACTGTCCAATCTCTTGGGCAGTAATCTCGGGCTCAGAGCTCGAGCCAACATTCACATTGTTCAAATTATCATAAATGCATTCAACACCTAACCTTTTGCAACGCTCACAGATGGGCGCATGATCACATCGCTTTTTCGACCGTGAGCACCGTTGACATGACTTTATTCTGCTTTTGGAATACCGCGGCTGCTTAGTATCAGGGGTAGAAGCGTCACTAGCACTACTTTCAATAACTCGTTTCACTGGCGTGGCCATGATTCGAAAATATTAGGTATGGTACACCAGCTATTAATTCGTCGACGTCGACGACAGATCTGGCCATGGATCGATCGGGCCGGATTAATATATTTTCAGATCCCACAATATATACCATCATTAATAAACTACTAGCTACACACGTACGGTACCCGGCTGCCGGACCAAAATTTAGCAATTTGCAACATGTTAAAAATTTGCTCATATCGGGACCCCAACGATTAGTCAGCACACATTAAGTTGCTAATATTTAATTATGTAATGCAAAATTCCTTCACAATTTTTTAAATGCCTTCATATGGTATAACTATTTATTCATAAAGTATCATGACTATTGCAGAGCAATGACTATTAATATTCAGGCCAAATATTAGATATCGATATGTTAGCTATAGTATGCTGGTATCATGCCTAGGCAGCCTATCACTAGCATGGGGAAGACCATCGCGAAAATCGTGGCCAAACTCTATCTTATCAGTCTACGAATACGTTATGGCTAGTGAAAAAAAAGTTGTACAAAAAAAAAAAAAAACTACCTGAAATAGGAGGCCTTCGATGAGTACTCGTGTGGCCACAGCTTAAGACGGCAACTAGCATATATATTACAGGAACAAATACTGAAATGCCTACTCGAGCCACATCGTTTGCGACGGGGTTAATCCTTGGAGCCACATCGTTCAGTTTGGGAGTTATATACTCTAACTGGGCCTACGACTACAATACATTGTGGACCCACCAAGCAAGACAAGATTTGTATGAACTTTCATTACGACATTATCAAACGTTAGGATCAATACCCAAGTTTCTTGCGCATGTACATCATTTCATTATCGGGCTAGGATTACTAGGAATATTCATTAAACTTTACAAACCATCCGAATCTAATAAATTGTTTGATGGGGGAACGCTTATTCTTTATGTTATCGCTATCAGTCTCTATGTCAGTAATATAATTGTAGGAATTCGGTCTGCAATTGCAAGAAATTGGGGCGACGTCGATGAAAATACAGGAATAAATGTTATAGCAGCGTCACAGGTGTTCATTGTACTACTGCTTCTGGGAGTTTTCGTGCTTCAAATTGGTCAGTATTGGGCCGAGAAGGATGAAGCATCTTCAGTGGCCGAGGCAGAGGAACAAAGCAACAACAACAACAACAACAACAACAAGAAAAAGAAGAAGGATTAATATAGGGATCTAAATGCAAATAACATCTATTCTGACATGTCTAAAGCCATTGCATCAAATTTCGTAGTCATTGAAACCGTCACTTCATCGTCATGACCATAGCTAACCAAAGTATTACCCAATGGTTGGATACGACCATTGCCTTCATTGGGACTCGATGCTTCAGATTGTGGAGTGCCCGAATTCACCGTTGAAGAAGTAAGCACAGAATCTGAAGGCGGCGGAGAGTCAGATGTGGGCGAGGCTGGCATTCGTTTCAATCCAATTGAAGGAAAACCTTCAGTTTTAGGAATACCAGCATCGGTATTAGGTGAACTTGGCACCAATTCAGATTTCATAATTCCATCTGGAATACTAGTACTTGTATGGTGAGATTTATGCTTATGCTGAGGATAATGATTATGATGATGTCTATGCTTATGTTCAGTTGGTACATTCATTTCCTCATCAGTTCGACCATATAATTGTGCCCACCACTTAATCTCCTTTAAGTCAGGTAATAAAAATTCATCAGGATGAAGTTCCTTTGGTCCTTCAAAATCCTTATTAGTAAATTCTTCACGACGGGCAAGAAAATAATTCCATACCGATTGAGTCTTATCAGCAACCTCTAACCGTTCTCTCTCACAATTACTCAGGAATGTACCATATTGACAGGAATAAACATGGTATAATAACCTTCGTAAAAACCTCTCATTATACTCAAATTTCGTAGGAAACTGTCTTAATAACTGGTAAAGTGATTCCAAAAATTGATGGAAAACCGGCGAAGTATACTTTATATGCGATTGTTTAACTAATTTCGAACTTAGTTCTCGGGCATTATTAATAACCAATTGAGTATTGTTATTTGAGTCCTTGACTGTTATAAAGTTCTTTTCAGAAGTAAGAACTCCCGATCGTTCAGCAAATCTATGACCAAATGATAGCCATTCCTTTTCAACTAATGTAATTAACCCATCTATAGTTCTAAAATATGGATCAAGAAATATTTGTGCAAGACTTGAAACTTGAGCAGTTCTATCCCAGCCATCGGAACAATGCAAAACGACATGAGAAAATTTGAAATGTAATTGAGTAGCTACCAATATAGCACCTTCAAGAATGATCTTTATATGCTTTAACCATCCTGATTTATGTAATAACTCCTGATTAGGAGGAAATGGTGACAAGTCACTATTTTTCAATGCATCAATGACTTTAAATAACGAGTCTCTAACCACATGAATATTATCAATTCCTAAATATACTTTTCTTGCATTTTTATAATTCTCCATGTTTTCTGTTCCTGCACCTAAAGCTGTCTGGGCCATTGCATTAGTTGTAGGTCTAGCATCAACAATCAAATTATCTTGTTTATGACCACCATCATCAGTGGTTGCATATATTGCCAAGAATAATTTCTCATCTTGAACACTTCGAGCTTGCTTTAAACCTACCAGCGGTTGAGAACATCTCGTAATGGTACAATCATTAAATCTATAATTATAAGATAAGACAGCAACCCTTCGTTTACTTCTAAACTTTGCAGCATAGTTTAGAACAGTATCAGATATAGTTTCAGGAACAACTAAAAATTGAGGATAACTTTCACATAACGAATAATCCTTATTAAGATAACTAACTCTCCATTTTTTACTTGACCCGTCTTCATTAATAGCACCCATTCGAGAATATTCAGCCACTGGGTTATATATCTTCCATCCATTTATCTTTTCCCTTTGTCGTTTTTCTAATGATCCAGGCGTATACATGAATGCATATAATTTTTCAATACTAGTGACACATGCAAGCTTCATTATACTTTCAAAGACATTGCGCGATTCTGATTCACTGGGGATTTGGAATGCAACATAAGTGAAGTCCTTACCCCTAACCCGGATGGTAGAATGCTCACCTACACTTGTATAAGGGCGTCGTTCGACTTCCGCTATTATCGGATAACAAATCCATATTTCTCGTTGTTTACCAGTGTCTTCATGAAATATCATGTGATGCGTCGTCAAGTGTAATGTACCTTTGAGAGATTCTCCCCGACGTACCATAGAAACCCCAGGCACTTTGGTCACCTTGATATCATCCATGCTGACAGAGAGCTCGAGGCTTCGTAGAGATCAGATCAGTATTATTGATAGGCTCGGATTACCGCGCCTAGCTATATTATGACGATATATCGGCCTAGGCCTAGCTAGGCCTGAGGTTGGTCGATGATGACAACGTTGATAACGCTCCAGTTAAACACTACCGGGTAATTATGATCAGGAGTAAGATTAATCTAAACGTTAACCTTGATACGCACGCACATGCATGGATTTGACAGAACCATAGTTCGAGTCTGGAGATAGGATGATACAGAATGGGAGTTCTACTTTGAAAGGTCTATGACATGACTTTTGTAGCCCAGCTGAGAAAACAAACAACAAAATATAGGCGCGACGAAAAGAAAAATTTACAGCTATACACGACAAAGAACAGTCACGTGCAACATCAAATACACAAGTTGATACCTACCTTAAGCTTAGCAGACGTAATCTTTAAAGAAAACACATAGCCAGCACTCCACAACTTCACAGACTTTGCTTTGTCCATTGGTACTCTGATATACCGCCATTTCCTTACATTTTGCAAAACATTATGAGAATAATTATATAGTATTTAGCGTCGCAGTCCGCGTTTCCGACATGTCGGCACGGCACTATAATTTTCAGCCGTGCGGCGTGTTCTTATGCAATTAAGCATAATATATTAGAGCCTTACCACACTAGATCACCATGATCCCAGACTATGAATGGAAGGTTTCTGAGGCTAACGTCTCTTGTAAAGTTCCCCTCAATCTTTGGAAGAAGGTCTTTTACACATAAACCAATCACAATGGCTAGTACTTATTTGGCTGATACCAAGGCCCCAGTGTCTTTGCTTGAGATCAAACATCATTTCGAAGCATTGACCGAGACTGAAAAGTTATATGCCCATCATTTTTCTCGTGCAGCATTTGCAGGTACCAGAGCTGTTTTACGCCAAGTTTCTCCTGAATCCGAGGATATCTATGATTTGATTTTGAAATTACATGGCAAAGTAAATGGTGACTGGTCTAAATTGCCTGTTAGTGAGGAAGATACTCAATTTTTCTTGGAATATGCTGCCCAATTCGTGTCTAATGCTGGTAATTATAAATCCTTTGGTGATGTTAAATTTATTCCAAGAATACCCAAAGAATCTTTTGAAAAAATCGCTTCAATTGATGAAGAGACCAAGGCCTTATTTGACAAGGTCGGCCAGAAAGTGTATTCCACTGAACCTGAGAAAAGTAACTTGTTAGGTTATCCTGATGAAGGTCATGTTACTGGATATTATAGTAGTGATATCACCAAGGCTGAAATAAATGCTGTCGATGAAGTTATTAGAGGTAAGGGGATAATGGTAGAGAATTCAAGGATCTTTAAAGACGGTGATAATTACGTCTATGCTGTTGCTGCCGCTGAAGAAAAGACTGGAGAGACTTTGACATTAAGTAATGGCAAGACTGTTACTATCAAATATGGGGACTATTCGGATGTGTTCAAAACAATTGTTAGCGAGATGGAATCCGCGAGAAAATATGCTGCGAACGACATTCAAAAAAAGATGCTTGATGCGTATATCGAATCATTCCGTACCGGTGATATGGAAGCCCATAAGGAATCTCAACGACTTTGGGTTAAGGATATTGGTCCAAAGGTAGAGACTAATATCGGGTTTATCGAGACGTATAGAGATCCAGTAGGAGTACGAGGTGAGTGGGAAGGATTTGTAGCTACAGTCAATCAAGAACAAACCGCAAAATTTGGAGTATTGGTTGATAATGCTGAGAAATATATCGCAGAACTTCCTTGGCCCCATGAATTTGAAAAGGACAAATTCACTCCTCCTGATTTCACTTCATTGGAAGTACTGACATTTGCTGGAAGTATGCTTCCATCAGGAATCAATATTCCCAATTACGATGATGTGAGATTGACTGTTGGGTTTAAAAATGTTTCATTGGGTAATGTTATAAGGGTAGCCGGTAATACCGATGAAAAGGCTACTTTTATTACCGATGAGGATGATAAGTTGTTTAGGAAGTATAGAGATAGTGCGTTTGAAGTTCAAGTGGGAATCCATGAATTGTTAGGTCATGGATCTGGAAAGTTACTTTCTCAAACAGGTAAAGATGAGTATAATTTCGACCATTCCAATCCTCCCATCAATCCTCTTACTAATAAACCTGTAACTACTTATTATAAGGAGAATGAAACTTGGGGTTCAGTTTTTGGTAGTATAGCAGGGTCATATGAAGAATGCCGTGCCGAGTCTGTTGCCATGTATCTTGCTACTGACCGCAAATTGCTTGAAATCTTTGGTCATACCGGCCAAGAAGCTGAAGACGTACTATATACAGCGTATGTCTTAATGGCTAGAATGGGGTTGTTATCATTGGAATTTTGGGATCCCGAAACTCGTAAATGGGGTCAAGCTCATATGCAAGCTCGGTTTTCAATCTTGAAGACATTTATTGAAGCCGGACTTGTCGAGTTAAAGAGCGAGCTTCCTGATTACAGCGATTTGATTATCCATGTTGATAGGTCAAAGATTGATACTGTTGGTAAACAAGCTATTGGTAAGTATCTTCAACAATTACACATTAATAAGAGTAGTGGGGATGTTGAAAACGGAACAAAACTATATTTGGAAAAAACTGAAGTTACACCTGAATATGCCAAACTACGTGACATTGTTATCAAGAAAAAATTACCTAGAAGACAATTTATTCAGGCTAATACTTTTATTGATAGCGAGGGGAAGGTTCAAGTTAAGGAGTACGAGCCAACTCCAGCGGGACTTATTCAAAGTTTTGTTGACCGTGACTATATATAACTACGTAATGTGTTATCTAATTGAGTATAGCTGTACATGTTATAAGCAACTTTCTACGAATTATGATTCAAATATCTGCATTGGTAATTACACGTCACGTCACCTGGCTACATGCTTATAAGCTTATAGCAAATTTTTTTTCAAATTTTTTTAGATTTTCATAAACTTAAAAGTAAGACAATTTTAGAAACATGAACAAAACGCGAGAAACCAAAAAAAAAATTGAATTCAAGACTTTTTTTTACACTTGATACAAAAAAAAATTTATGCTATATCATCAGGGCAAAACGTTCTCTTCAAAAGAACCAATAACGTTTCCTCTTGGAGTATATTCACAGGCAAAGAACGTACCAGCGGAGCAGCTTACTTGAGCACAGCCGACTTCAGTAGTAGCCTTCCATACAATTTGGGTAAAATGACCGGTACTATCGGAAAATCCGGGGTTACTGTAACTGTAATCCTTGTATTCATCGTACCAAGCAGTAATTGCAGCTTCTGGAGTCTTGAAACCCATAGCAATGTTTTCACCGTACTTACCTCCACTGTGAGCAAAAACACAGTTTTGATTGTTCAAATAGTTTTGAGCATAACTTGCCAGTTCGTCACTCCATGATAAAGCACCAGCAGAGTGTTGAGCACGGTATGAGTTATGTAAATTGACAATTCCATCGGCATAAGAGTTTCCAGTAGAAGCCGAAGAACTAGCAGCAGCAGCAGCAGAACTAGTAGATGCAACAGCCTGTTGACTGGTACTAGTAGTAGGAGTAGCCTTACTGGAGGTACTTGGAGTGGTAGCAGCCAATGAAGCAGCACTGACCGCAAACGAGGTGTGCGAGTGGTGAGGAGAGTAAACCCAAGAAGAGGAAGAAGAAGAACTCCATGACCAAGAAGATTGGTGAGCACTAGAAGTAGGAACAGCAGCAGCACCGCCTGCAGTACTGACTGCTCTAGATTTGACTAATGTTTGTACCTCTTGCTGACCAGCAGCAACACTGACGGCTTGTGAAGTTGATGCAGCTTGTTGCTGAACGACTTGAGTAGAAACCTCACCACCGGCGTAATTGTTGCTACCGTCAACAGTGACAGTAACGTAGTTGATAGCAGTTTCATAAACAACGACTGGCTTGGCAGCAGCTGATGAGGCCAAAATAGCGGCAACAGATAATAAAGAGTATTTCATTTTGGTAAAGAATGACTTGAAACAAAGACAAACAATAAGGAATGAATGAAAACCGAAGTTGCAAGAAGGAATGTACAAGAGGGATAAATGACCAGCAGTTATCTCAATCTAAGATGTGTAAAAAAAAAGACCAAGAGAAGAAAAGGATACTCTGGGAACTTTTGGCGGTTTATATAGTTTGACCGCTGAAGAAGAAAATACTAAAAAATGTAATATGCAAGAATGGCCAATAACCGGATCAAGTAATCACTAGATGGGACTTGGTAAATGGTACCCCCGAGTATTGTAAGTAAATACCTTAAATTTAAGCTTTGCAAAATTGACTTTTCAAGGCTGATAATTAAGCAAACGCGGGTCCGTGTTTGTTTAAGCTTTGACTCCTGTCGACAATGGAATGTGCGAGGTTTATTGTTTTTGAGGTTGTTTGAGCTGTTGCTATACTTGTATATCAACAGAATAACGGCTGACCTGAATAATGTTTTGGCTGGTCTATTCTTTTTTTTTCTTCCCGAGGAGTGACTTGCAAAAGTGCCTACAGGGGAGCCGTGGGGTTTAAATAATCCTCAGAGGAATTTTAAGGAGTTGTGGATCTGCAAAACTGGAACCAGCCCCTGCGTCGCGAGGATCTCCAATCGACCCACAAAACGTGTTGATCTGCAAATTTTACTACCATATTGGGTGTAATCTAGCCACTAAAAAAGTAGATCATATAATATTTGAGTAAAGATCTACATAAAAGCGCGTGCTGGTTGATGATCATTTCCCCTAACGAATTTTCGAATTTTCGAAGGCTTTTCGAGCTCCTGTGCTCCTGTTTTTTCATTTGTTAGGGACGTGTTTGTTTACTAAATAGCGCTGGCTTCAAAATTTGCCCAATTCAGCTAAATTAAATCTATAAATGCAAATATTGGAGATGGCTGGACTCATTAAGCGCGCCAGTCACCTGACCAACCGGCGTCTAACACGTTGTTGAGCTCGACCGCATACATGAAATTCAAACGAATTTCTTGAAAAAATTCTGTGGGTTTCTCTCTGGTTTGGCGGGTCCTACGCGGCAATCTAATAGTCTATAGCTATTAAACGCTACCTAGATAGACAAACATATAGCTAGATCGAGTAATTACATGTTAATTGCACTTGAAGATATCGATAATCATGAAATTCGTTGGCGTGAGCGCTGCAAAGCTAAAAAGCACCTCAGTTTCATAGTTGCATGCAGAACCGATGTTTACGTTTACTGCCGGCCTTCGCTTTGACCTGAGATAATTTTCACCAAATCCATGGCAGTCAAGGCGCCAAAGCTTATACCTTCCAAACGCACCAAAAAAAAAAAAAGCGCGTAAGGTTATGGTTCCGCGAAGATAATTATATGCACTGCCTTTACTAGGCAACACGCGGTTGCTCGCCTCCCGCTAAAGTACCGGTAAAAGTACTTCAAGCACGTCTACCATTCTGGCGTTAACTATAAACCAGTAGCTACTTGTCTGGAAATAATATTACCAGTCGTTAATGCCCCTTTTGGCCGGTGCAGCAGGCGACTGTACCCTTTTATCTACCGGCTGTACCTATGATAGTACTGGTACAGCCAGTACTTCCCTTTTGGACCGAAAGCAAAACGGACACGTACATAACCAGCATTTGCGTTATACACTTACATATTTTATCCTTCAGCCACCGTGGTAGCTACAGTGTACTAAGTACTTCAAATATAACTATATAACCGGCCCGTGTTCTACATACTGCGCTTTGCATTAAATGAGCACGAGCAATCAAATAAAGCTGTAGCTACGGGTAGTAGCTATCTATAGACGTCTAAGATCTCCATCTAAGTACTAATAGATTATTATTTTCCTATCTAACAACATGAACTATTATTCTGGGAAACAGATTGACCTCCGAGTTTAACATGAGCCTTATCGCCTTGACCGTCACTACTACCAACACCTCCCATTCTTTCTTTAATTTGTCTTGCCATAGTCAAAAATGCTTGTTCAACATTAGTTGAGTTTTTAGCTGAAGTCTCCAAAAAGGGAATATCCATGCTATCTGCAAATTCCTTTGCTACGCTGTATTCAACCACTTTCTTATCGGTGACATCTGACTTGTTACCAATCAACAGCTTGTTAACTCCTTCTGTTGCATAACGGTCAATTTCTGTAAACCATTGTTTAACATTATTAAAACTCTCTTGGTCAGTGACATCGTAAACAACAATAATCCCATGAGCACCCCGGTAATACGATGAAGTGATGGTACGGAACCGTTCCTGTCCTGCAGTATCCCAGATTTGCAATTTGACAGTCTTACCATCTAATTCAATGGTACGAATCTTGAAATCAACTCCAATAGTACTGATATACGATTCAGTATAAGAATCATCAGCAAATCTAAGCAAAAGACATGATTTACCAACACCAGAATCTCCAATCAAGAGCAGCTTGAACAAGTAGTCGTATCTACAATTAGTATCTATTCATCTGCTATCAAGTACGTTTGCGTATTTCATATGGTTGTTGGTAACCCCCTGGCCACAAACAACAGACCGTTAACGTCAAACATCAACAAATCATCAACTCTATACACCCTAGTTAGCAAGCCATCGCTCAAAATCACTACCAGGATATCCGAATCCATATAAAGCATAGCAACTTACTACTCAGCATTCATTATGATAGTGCTTAAAAGAGGAAAAAAAAAATACCAGTAATTACAATCCCTATAGGCCTAGTGATCGATGGAAAGAACACCAATTGCAATATTGTGGCCACCCAACGTTTATCGAAACAAGCACTCAAATTTAACGTTCTTTACCGCATTTGCTGTTAACGTTAGCGTCTTCACACTAACGTTTAACGTTAATAAGGGCATCCTACCGGTACTATAACTTATATACCAGGCCAGTGTTCACTACGTACAATTGCGTTAATGAATATCCTGTCCTAAAGCAAAAAGTTATATTCATAATACATCTTGTACTAAAGACCGTTTGAATGCCTCCAGCTAAAAATTTACTACGAAAAGAGTTCTAGATCAAATTAATTAATTAATAATAATAATAAAATAATAGATAATTATAACTATATTCTAAAGACCGTTATATATACACCTTTACCAGGTCAATATTTTTAATCAACTTCTTCAACAGTTGGACCAGAGTCACCACCTGGAGCAGCACCGCCTGGGGCAGCACCTGGGAATCCACCAGGAACACCTCCAGCACCTGGAGCGCCACCTTCAGCACCGTAGAACTTCATCAAAATTGGATTAGCAATTCCTTCAAGTTCCTTTTGCTTGTCAGTGAATTCATCAGTGGCAGCAGATTGGTTGCTATCAAGCCACTCAATGGTCTCATTGATAGCCTTTTCAAGCTTCTCTCTGTCACCTTCTTCAACCTTCTCCTTGAACTTCTCTTCAGAAAGAGTGTTCTTCAAAGAGTAAGCATAAGATTCAAGACCATTCTTGGCAGAGATACGAGCAGCTTCCTTTTCATCTTCTTCCTTGTACTTCTCAGCTTCAGCAACCATTCTTTCGATATCTTCCTTAGATAATCTACCCTTATCGTTGGTGATGGTAATCTTTTGAGTCTTACCAGTACCCTTTTCAACAGCTGATACGTTCAAGATACCATTGGCATCGATATCGAAAGTAACCTCAATTTGAGGAACACCTCTTGGAGCAGGTGGAATACCAGTCAATTCAAACTTACCAAGCAAGTTGTTATCCTTGGTTTGAGCACGTTCACCTTCAAAGACTTGAATCAAGACACCAGGCTGGTTATCAGCATAAGTACTGAAAACTTCAGACTTCTTGGTAGGAATGGTGGAGTTTCTTGGAATCAACTTGGTCATAACACCACCAGCAGTCTCAATACCAAGAGATAATGGAGCAACATCCAACAAGAGAATGTCCTTAGTAGTCTCAGAAGTAGTATCACCAGACAAGATAGCAGCTTGAACGGCAGCACCATAAGCAACAGCTTCATCAGGGTTGATACTTCTGTTAGGTTCCTTACCATTAAAGAAATCAGTAACTAACTTCTGAACCTTGGGGATACGAGTGGAACCACCAACAAGGACAATCTCATCAACTGAAGACTTGTCAATCTTAGCATCCTTCAAAACCTTTTCAACAGGATCAAGAGTAGATCGGAAAAGATCTTGACACAATTCCTCAAATCTAGCTCTAGTAATTGAAGTGTAGAAATCAATACCTTCATATAAGGAATCAATTTCAATGGTGGTTTGAGCACTTGATGAAAGAGTTCGCTTAGCACGTTCACAAGCAGTTCTCAATCGTCGAAGAGCTCTTTGGTTAGTAGAAATATCCTTCTTTTGCTTTCTCTTGAATTCAGCAACAAAGAAGTTGACAAGTCTGCTATCAAAATCTTCACCACCCAAGTGAGTATCACCAGCAGTGGCCTTAACTTCAAAGATACCATCTTCAATAGTTAAGAGTGAAACATCAAAAGTACCACCACCCAAATCAAAGATCAAAACATTTTGTTCCTTACCACTCTTCTTATCTAAACCATAAGCAATAGCGGCGGCAGTAGGTTCGTTGATGATTCGTAAAACGTTCAACCCAGCAATAAGACCAGCATCCTTGGTAGCTTGTCTTTGAGAGTCATTGAAGTAAGCAGGGACAGTAATAACTGCATTAGTGACATTACCACCCAAGAATCCCTCGGCAGTCTCCTTCATCTTGGTCAAAACCATGGAGGAGATTTCCTCAGGAGTAAAGACCTTTTCTTCTCCCTTGAAGGTAACTTGAATAACAGGCTTACCACCCTTATCTATAACCTTGAAAGGGAAATGCTTAACATCATTCTGGACTTCAGAATCACTGAATTTTCTACCAATCAATCGCTTGGCATCAAAAACAGTGTTAGCTGGGTTCATGGCGGCTTGATTCTTAGCAGCATCACCAATCAATCGTTCAGTATCGGTGAAAGCAACAAATGAAGGAGTGGTTCTGTTACCTTGGTCATTGGCAATGATTTCCACTCGGTCATTTGCAAAGTGAGCCACACAAGAATATGTAGTTCCGAGATCAATTCCAACAGCTTTGCTCATTGTGATAGTTGTTGTTCAATTGTATGTATGTGTGTTCTTGTTCTGTATTAAATAACTTAGTCAAAATTCAAATGAATAATTGTAAGTGGTGAAGAAAGAAAGAAAAGAGAAAAAAAAGTTGGGGAGGCCTGAGGCCTCCTTTTATATTCAAAGGGTTGCATGTCATGGAAACTGAAAGAAGCCTTTGTGAAGAGCTTCCATGAGGTTCCACACACTACGATTAGCTACGATAAGCTTCCACGAGACTCATGAAGTTTCGAGAATTTTTCAGAAACAGCGATCAGGCAGCAATTTTTAAACTTTATCCCCTTACATCATAATAAATTATTGAAAACACGTGACTTTTCGAGAAGGTTCTTTACGGATCTCAAACCTCCTACAGAGTTCCACAAAGTTCCACTAAGGGTAGGCAGCACATGTAGAGTTGCTGTTTCAAACGTCCTTCATCTGGGTAACTGTATCTGCGTGGCTATTTGGCAGACACCCGTTTTAAGTCCTTCTATTTGATTTTTTTTTTTTTTTTTTTCGCTGCAGTGGTTGATGACCTCGAATCTTCCAGACTCCAGTCCAAGCGAGATTGTCTAATTACCGAATTTTTTCTTCATTTTTTTATGGAACGATATGTAATATGCTGCTGTTGATGCATCCCCATATTTTGATTACAAACTCTATCTAATAGCATCTACGTATATCAAAGTTACGTTTATTATCGTATTTTATATTACTTCTTATTAGTGTAATTATATTGATATAATGCTCGTATAATTTGTATATAGGACGGCCCAATGGCATATGGATCTAGGCCCACAAGTTGGCCATGGTCCCATTGACATTAGTACTGCTATTTCTGCAATTGTGTTTGGCATGGAACCCGTCAAACAGCTATGCACCAGCTCAAGTCAAATGCCCCACCAACGTCCAATACGTTCGCCATGCATCCCAAGGGATATCACCCCAGGAGCAGTCATATGTGACTCAACGGTCAGGCCTAACTACTAGAGCCTTGCGGGAGTTTCTCGGTAAATGTCGACTAGATGTGGATATTAATCGTATAGTAGACTCTGAGATAAGAATTGGGTTAGCATTTTCTGGAGGTGGGTATCGAGCTATGCTGACCAGTGCCGGGGTTCTAAAAGCTCTTGATCAACGGAATGCTGCAAGTCCTCTAGCAGGACTGTTACAGGCATCGACATATCATGCTGCATTATCCGGAGGAGGTTGGGCAATGACATCCTTGTATATGAACAATTTCACTACAGTCGATTCACTTGCAAGAAATGTTTGGGATTTGGACTCAGACTTGATTCCAGGTAGGACTATCTCCAAACTGATTGACCAGCTTGACCGGTTTGCTGTCTTGAAAGATGATTTGGATGATAAAAAAAATGCCGGGTTTCAAGTATCAGTAACTGATATGATGGGAAGAATCTTATGTGATCAATTGATTCGTAATGATAGGGGGATATCAGTACAATGGTCAGACATGAGTGAATATAATGCTTTCAAAAACTATCAGGTACCTGTACCTATCCTTGCAACAACTTCTCGTATGCCAATTGATAATTTACCGACGTTAAATTCACCAGTAGTAGAATTTACTCCATGGGAAGTTGGATCATTTGATCCCGAAATACAAGCATTTGCTAACTTGAAGTATTTAGGTACAGAACTCTCTAATGGCCGTCCAAGAACAAAAAAGTGTCACACAGGTTTAGACAATGCAGGGTTTGTATTTGCAACTTCTTCATCAATGTTTGATAGTGCTGCAGTGAAAATAATGGATCAAATCGATAATGGACCTTTATCTGCTTTAGTTGATAGAATATTACGACCAGCCATTGAAAACACAGAAGTAGGAGTAGCAGTTTATTCTCCAAACCCTTTCAAAAACTTTCAAGGTATTCCCAAGGATATTAGTTCTAGTGATGACTTGTACCTAGTTGATGGTGGTGAAAACCATATGAACATTCCTTTACAACCGTTACTTCAACGAGATAGGAAAGTTGATGTTATATTTGCCTTTGATAATACTGCAGAAACTGCCCATAGCTGGCCAAAGGGAAGATCAATAGTCACTGCTGCACGCAGACTGGCTCAAAGTTATCCTGCTCGACGGTCACTTCCAATGCCTATAGTCCCACTGAATACAAACACATTTATAAATAGAGGACTAGCGACTAGGCCAACCTTTTTTGGGTGTAACGGGATAGCCGAACGCGCTCAATTAAAATCGTCTGAGCCACCTCCATTGTTGGTTTATATGCCAAATCAACCCTTTACAATGTATTCGAACATTTCAACATTTCTTACAGCTATACCGGATGACATGAAAGATGATTTGATCCAAAACGGGGAACAGATAATGACACAGGGAAATGATCCTGATTGGACCACTTGTGTTGGTTGTGCAGTTATCCAGCGTCAAGTTGAGCGTAAGGGTCTATCACCTTCACCTGAATGTGCGAAATGTTTCCAAAAATATTGCTGGGACGGAAGCATAGATACTTCTGACCCCAAGGATTCGGAATTCTACTCACCAGAACTAAAAAAATAACAAAAAAGAAAAACAAAACAAAAGAAAAACAAAAGAGAATATAATCATTAACGCACTTACTTATTTATTTCTTTAATAATCTATTATTTTAAAACCAAAACTCCATCCTTCATCTTTGCAACGTTTCTAACAATTTGCCGTAGTCGTGTAGGATTATCACTATGCTTTTTGAGCTTGGGTTTCAACGCACTGAGTAATTCCTTAGCAGTAACACTACTCTTTCTCAAAACGTCCCTTACATCGTCTTCAGTTAGTAAAACTGAAGGGTCAACTGGCGATGCATTAATTGGAGACATGCTGGCTGGTGAAGGCGACTTCTCGATTTTAACCTTCTTAATTTCATTACCAGCACTGTCATAGGTTAGTGAAGGTGACCTGACTCCAGGGTTCCATTCACCCTTGGGGAACTCACCAAGAATATGAGGCGGCAATTGAATTATGGTTAATCCAGAAGGAATGTTCTTGATTTCCTTTTTCACGAATGGCTTGTAAACTGGTAACTGGACCGGTTCAGGTTTCACCACTGGAGGTGTTGCGGTATTGGCAGGGTTCTTTTCTTCCGTCTTTACCGTAGGCTCAACTTCCTCATCTGAGCTTTCCTTTTCTGATAAGTAAGGATTCTCATCTTCATCGTCACTAGAATAGTAAGTGTTTCTTTCAAGTGATCTCAAATACTTCTTTAATTTTCTACCTTCTTTATCTATCTTTTCTTCATCGTCACCAAACAAGTCATCCTCAACATCATCTACAGGACCAAGATTATTAGCAGCCCGCATTTCCTTCTTGATCTTATGTTCAACTTCCTTAACTTCATCTTCATTACCGACCATAATAGGAGCTTCTTCGTCATCAGCAAACTCCTCATCGAAATCCAAATCATCTTGATCATCGGCTCTTACAGTTCTTGAAGAACTGCCTCGCTCAGAGTCAACTGTTCTAAATCTTCTTCGCATATTGACATTTTCACTATTATTAGCTTGCTCCTCGTTAATATGTTTCATAATCCATCTCGGAACATTTCGTCTTTGAGACATTCTTTCTTCAACTTCTTCTGCTGATAATGTGGCATATTTATTTCTAGGTGTCATTTTGTACCATTTTTCAGCAGGAACCATCTTAAACCCATCACCATCAAATACAAATAAAACATAAGTATCACTACGAGCAGCTTCGTAACTACCAACCCAAGTATTTTTACCATCAAAGTCCTCCATTACCCAAGGATAATACTCCTCATATCGCAGTTTTCTACTATCATCCGTGCCTCTGGCAACCTGTCTCGTTTTTTTCTGGAAGGGCTTCCGTTTTTTTCTAGCATTTCCATCAGGAGCCACTACCGACATATCTGCCTTTGGCTTTTGAGGCCGCTCTTCTTCATTCACTTCTTGTGTCGAGTTGTTACTCTCTTCTTCGGCCGCTCGCTTCCGCTCTTCAATTTCACTCAATGTTAACTGCATTTGCAAGTTCCTCGGATCCTTTCTATGAAAACGTATAGGAGGAGTGAACTGAGTAGCAGGATTCACAGGAGTCAGACTGTGAAACCGAATTATGTGATGCCGAACATCCTTGACTTCATCCGCAGTACAGCTACGCAAGTTGAATTCAGTATAGCTACCAGAATCAGACGAAGGACTAGTCGAACTTGATCCATCTGTGACAGTGGCCAATGGTGATGAACTGATCCCGTTGTTTGTGGCGTCTGGCGTTGTGACCCTTGATTCAGGATTACTATTAGCAATGGCCGATTTCCTTAACGCCGGGTTCCTTCTTACAGCAGGAGACACCCTTCGTAATGGAGATGCTGTCGACGACCGCTTGTATCTCACCAAGGGATCACTCGGTTGCATGGTCAATGAACAAGTCAACAACCAAAATGCAAATCGATTATTATTAATTGATGGCCAGCCATGGTTATAACGTTAACGTTAACCAATTTTACTCAAGCTTGGAGTTCTGAATTAATTGCAACTAAATTTTAACGTCGTATATAACATACGTATAAGTTATCCAACTGCACATTTGCACTTTACCTATAACCCACTGAATCGTTAGTGTATACGCGTACGTACGTATAACGTACGATGCTCATATTAAACGTTTATCTGGAGCCTGATCAGGATCCTTAAGGCTTTAGCGTACGTTAACGAGTTACATACGTTAATTAATACGTTATACCAAGACAAAATGGCGAGAGCTCCGGTGATGGATCCGACTTTTAAAAAGATAACTAAGGGAATAGGCACTGTAGCGATATCAGCGTTTGTATTTGTAATAACGTGGAGACAGTAAGTGAATGTTAGTTTTTAAATTCTCTCGTCTTGACTAATAATATAGACTTAACAGCGGCCCCGACAAGAAAGTAAGATATGACAACCCTCCAGGAACCTTTACTGGCGACTCTACAGCACAAAGAAAAAGCGAATTTATAGGTGCGGGTAATTCATTTATAGGACGAAAAGGCGGGGACAGATTTTCATAAAAACGAACGAGAAACGGATGATGTTATATATGTAAATAGTAATAAATTATAATTCTATGGAGTTTGTTGAGAGCCTAGAAGCTTTCTACGTCCCTTTGCTAATAGACCCTTAGCAGTTTTAGTTGACTTTTCACCTACCTTTCCAAGGGTATCCTTATTGATATGAGATGAAATATTTCTAGCAGGTCGAATCAACGTAGTTGACACAGTACGTGAAGGTGCAGCTAACTTGGCCTCAGTTTCAGTAGGAGGTGGTGGCATACCTGTTTTATACACCCCCCTATTGTCTTGATACACCACATAAACTTCTTGTAACCAGTTTTGTAGCCCTGATGAATAGTCATATTCTTTTTGTCGTGCGTCATCAAAGGCATCAATCCGATCTATAGCTCGTGGCTTCGACATTATCCCCGTGAAGTCAAACTTAGGAGCTCGGCTCAGTTTTAATGCCTGAGCTTGTTCCTTTGGAGAACTGAATCGAGCAGGAGTAGACCCTGATACAGCTCTACTGGTAATTCCATTGGCACTAGTCGCGGGGGCACCCTCGACAGCGGCAACACCAGCAACAGCACCAACACCAGCACCAACAGCGGCAACACCAGCACTAGTACCAGTACCAGAGGCATCAGTCTTAACAATAGGGCTAGACGATGCAGTGCTTACTGAAACAACCGAGGCTGATCTTGTCTTGATTGGTGGACCTGTACGAGCCAAGTCAGAAGGAGGTTTGGATTTACCTGGTGAAGCTGTAACAGTTGTTGCAGAAGTCGGTGAAGCAGTCGAGCTCGGACTTGAGATATCCTTTGTTTTTATACCCAATCCTTTAAGGGCCGAGTCATCATCATGGATTGACGCGGGCTTAACACTTTGAGAGAAGTCAGAGTCAAAATCATCGAACTGGTCTATTGACGACTTACGAGGCAACTTGGGAGTTTCAGAGGGTACTTCTGGTACAGGAGTTTCAGAAAGTACCCCAGGCACAGGAGTTCCAAGAACTGGTGTCATATCCCTTGCTTCATTGACGCGGCTACCAGTACCTTCAGCAGTTGATTGAGATTTGATTGAACTTCTAGGCGAGCCATCATCAGGCGAATATCCTTCTACTATTCCATCTTCTTTATGGATGCTTGATGAAGTCCGTTGAGGTGACAGTGGCTCAACAGGGTAATCATACTGACTGATTGGCCTGTTAAGGAATCCTGTAGTGCTTTGGTATAATTCTGCTATTATTGGATCAGGAGCCACATCTGACATTTCTCCAAAATCACTTTTTGTTGGTGAAGTAATGTTATCCAGCCTAGGAGGGTTGTAAGTAGCAACTTGTATGGGTGCTGGAGGATTTCTTGAATCACTCACGGGACCTTTGTCAATGGAAGGTATATTTGTTGCCTTGCCATCAACTGCGCTAGTAATAGGAGCGCTTCTATTATGAGCATCTTCTTTAGCAGGAATACCACTAGAATTATTAGTAGCACCATCACTAGAATTATCACCAGCAGAAATAGAGGGAGGTTCCTCAAGGGGAAACTGGTTAACAGGTTCACTAGGTGGAACACTTGTAGGTACATCACTAGAAAGATCATTAGAAACCGCACCCAAGCGAGGAGACTCTGCTCGAATATCCGGAGTAGACGCGGGTGACAATGAAGCAATAATATCTCTGGTCAGCTTAGTATTTGGTGTATCAACTTCTTGGTCGTAAGGCTCATTATCAGTATTGACAACTTTCAACTTTGGCTGGCCAACCCCTTCTTCAGTTAACGGTTTCCACCTCCCCTGTAAAGGCCTCGTAATCTCATCATCATCATCTTCTTCTTCACTACTTGACTCAATATCGGCATCTGCAGGATCATTAATCTCTGTATTTTCATATTCTTCCGCGATTTGTGTAAAGGGCCTTTCGTCGTCACGAGTAGTAAGTCGACTCAATGGAGCAGATCCAGCCGGCAAGGAGTTTGGCACAGCACTATCCAATGACTGCCTACCGGTAGATAATGACGCCGTGTCTTCTTCATCGGAGTTCTCAATAGTATCCAGCTGAGTTGAATTAGGAGCCGACGAAATAAATTCTTGTCTGATTGCAGCACTCCCAATATAAGTTTCATCCTCGTCCTTCTCTTCGTCAATGGGTTCAACAGGAGCTGTTTGCTCTGTGTTCTCTTCATAATAGCCGTAAATGTCGTCAGGATAAGAACCTCCTGAAGTAGACGGCCTTGAAGTTTCCGAGTCAATTGGTTCTGCTGGCTCTTTGGCAGACTCATCTGGTGTTTCACCGTCATGCAGTGAGTATTTCACAACCCCAGACTCTACAAATCGTTCAGACGTTGTACTGGTGGCAGAACTAGTAGATTTGGTATGTGCTAAGTTGGAGCCCTCTGGGCTTAATCTATCTTCACTGGCCGTGCCTTCTTGAAATTCTGTAATATTGACATCAGGTAAAGGGGGTACACCATCTTGGATATATTGGCCGGGTATTTCTGGCAATGGAGGAGGTAATTCATCAGCTCGTTGTTCAGTATCAGAATAATCATCTCCATATTCATCACCCCTGAAAGTTAGTATTATCGATTTTCTAGCTAAGAAAATTCATAATAGAAAACTTACCATTCATCTCCGTCATAAGATGGGTTAGACGCTTGAACCCATCGCTTGGACTTCATTCTACCCACTACAGGGGCATATGACTTCTTATAAGGTCTGTCAAATTAGAACAAACTGCTGAACAGTCTAACGCATAGAACTTACTCGTTATCCGACATGTTTAATATAAAAAGTAGACGTCACAGTATCTACAGTTGCACATGTACTAGTCAGAACAGCTATTTCAAGGTACTTGCCTTCACAAATTTACCACGCCGCTGAGGTTTGCACAGATCTCAGTTACTCAATTAATTATAAAGAACGTTAACGGTGGCATAATTTATTAGCTGCGCAGTACGTACGCAGGACGTGAGAAATTTAAACTGTAAACAGGAGTTGTTTTGAAGATCGTGTTTCACATTTGAACCTTGCCAATTTTTTTGCCAATTGAATAATTGTGATAGCTGTAGTCTCTAAGACTCTCTATTATCCACAGTACGCGACGTAAAGTCGAACAATTGGTGGTAGTGGTAAAACGGTTATGTACAATTAACGCTATAAGCTAGGATTAAAAGTGAAAGCTAGAGTTTTAGCATATAACAATTCCTGATATGCGATATTATGTTATAATTACTATAAATATTATACATGCTCCTGAAGCTTTTCTTGACGAGACTTTGCGTGCTTACGTATCTGCTTGTCCATAATATCACGGATGCTATGACATCCCGAGAGAGATAATGCTAACACAGCCTCCAGCCGTTCTACAGGGAGCTTGTTCTCCAACAATAATGACGAGATCTTTTCGGATTTTCCTAGAACGGCCACTGTCACAAACGACAAGTCCGTTTCTTCTGGATGGTTCGGGTCCAGCAACGGGCTATTCTCGTAGATCGCCGCAGAACAAGCACTGACATAGTCGTACATAGGGATTCCAGCATCTATCAATGCCAACGTCACCGCATTAATGCAGGCAGCAAACATACCGCCGTCCTGCGAGATCACATTCAATGATATAACAATCTCTGTCCTCGGATGGATGTGCACAAGTATAGCTTCTTTGAATGTGCGCTCTATGATCATTTCCATCTCTTGGATTCGTCTATCTGATCTGGTTCTTTGCCGTCTGTCCAACGTGCTGAAAGGCGCTATTTTCAAAGAAACTTTTATATGAGCTCCATTGGGACTGCTATGACTTTTTAGATCTGGTTCTTGTGGTCCCTTGACTCCACAAACGACTTTGGTATTTCCTTGCTCGACGTACGAGGATCCATCTGTGCTGTTAGGCCGAGTATTGACTTCGCAATGAAACCGCCGTAGTTCATTCCACCTTCGCCCATCTACTATTAGATTACTTTGCAAAAATACCAGCGAGCCGACTTACCTATTCGAAGGCCTTCTGGAGAATATAATTCGTATCTGGACATTTCAATGTTGTCTGTCTAGCTATATCACTGAAAATTTAACCTCAGCTAGCTAGTTATGTTACAGCTTAAGCCGGCGCCGGCTGCGCATAACAGATCTCTCGAGATGATTTTTCTAAGAAGACATTTCGATATTGACCGTATATATCCAGATCTCTTGATCGAGCGCTGGCTATAGCCAGCTATCATATAGCTATAACTATAGCTAGCGCTAAAAGTTTACTACGTACTGCAGCTGGCAAATATTTATTAATTATAATATAATTACTAGTACCACTAGTAATATAATACTAGAAATAATATGACCATCATATATTGCGGAATATGTGGATTTCCACCGGAGTATTGCGAGTTTGGAGGTGCGGCTAAACGGTGCAAAGAATGGCTGGAAAAGGCACACAAGGACCTGTATGAAAAGTTATACTCGGTAGATTCATTGACTATATCTTCTCTGTCACTCGAAAAGCAAGAAGAGATAGACAGAAAGGTACAGAAACAACTGGCGAAAGAAGAGGCAAAGGCTGAACGAGAGCTACAAAAAATCAAAGAATCCAAGGTGGTTATAAGGATGTTTGACAGGTCAAAACGGAAACATGCTACTGCCATATCAGGTGTCGAAGTGTTTGGCATTGATTTGAAGAAACTAGCAAAGACGTTTGCAACTCGATTTGCTACGGGTGCAAGTGTCACAAAAACTCCAGAAGGAAAAGATGAAATCGTCATCCAAGGAGCTGTTGCTGAGGAAGCTGAATCACTTATAAAGGACATGTTGGGCCAACAGGGACTTAACGATATAAAAGTAGAGATAGCTGAGGAAAAACCCAAGAAAAAGAAGCAACAATAATATATTCATACTAGTTATGCTTCCAATGTATATGCTATTTTATATCTATCTATCCACTCATCTATCTATCTATAGTAATGTTTTTAGTTGCTCATAAGTCATAAATATTAATGCACTAGAGGGAACAGCTCTCGCTAGGGTTATCCCACAGCCTCGATATAAAGCAGGAATTCCCCCATTTCGGTAAATAGAAAGACCCACCGACCAGAAGCCCTGATTAGAAAGCTCTGGGACAGTTTGGATTCTACTTTTGATAGTATCAGCTGGGAACAACGATAAATTATAAGATACACCAGCCGACGCACCTGCAAGTAAAGATTGCGGTAAGCTCAGAGTATCACTACAAGTTACATTTTTAAAGTAACTTGAAACACCTTCGTAAGCACCAAACCATGAAGCTGATCCACCACATTCTCGTAATAAAGTACCAGTTTGACCCCGCCAAAACGCTGTGATCCCGCCATTTTTCTCCTTATATACTGAAGAAATAATTTTCCAGATGCTCGGACGAGTTCCAGAATCGACGGCACCTGATATATAAGGCATCGACTCTACTTGGATCTTACATTTGACCAGTTCAATGGGAGTTAAAACAAACGAAGTGGCCGCGCCGCTTATGGCCCCAGCAACCAGCGAGCCGTAAAAAGACTCCAGCTTTAAATAAGGAATAATATCTCGCTGAGTCCAATTGTATACTAAAAACAATGAAGCGTTCTCGGCAGCAGCCCCAATTATAGGAGAAGAGATACCCCTGTATAACCCCGAAATCCCATTTTCTCGAATAGATTTTTGGAAACAGTCCAACGGGCCCTTAAAGTGCAACGGTCCAACGTCCGGCTGAGACTGCAACCTCACCTTCACGGTATCAAAGGGATATTCGACCAATTTTCCCACGGCTCCGGCAATAGACCCGCATAAAACGTCTTTCAAACCATTGTCAACTTCAGAGTGCAATGCCATTCGTTTACTTTCTGGTAGTACCGCTGCATCCCTGTACTCAGCCATTCCACCTGAGAGGGCTTTATGCTATATAAATGCTTCTCTAAGCATATACCTAAGATATGTCTGATTAGTCAAAGCTTGCAAATTGGTCAATCGATAGTTATATCGATATCGATCGATCGATCTAGATCTCGAGATATCGACACCGAGATCTAAAATTTAGAATTTTAGAGTGAAATTTTTTTTTCCCCTTATCGATAAGCTTAATTTAAGGCAGTTATAGATAACGGTACCGGTACCGGTTAACCCGTTATAGACGTCGACGTAGCTACGCGTACGATAGATATGTCAAGGTCTAGAGATCTCACGATCCTATTGCAATTAGGCCTATAATTGTTATTGCAAGGTCTATATGCTATATATATGTTAGTTATTGAAATCTCTACTTATAGGCTATGGATACTGTTAATAATATATGGCACAGTCGTTATATCTAATGATATAATGATATATTACTTACCATGGCCAGGTAATATACTGGTTAAGATATTGATAGGAATCATTGGATGCAACAGGATCTAGCTCTGCTACCGCTATGAATGGATTTATCAATGCTGTCAGAGTCGAATTCGAGTTCGAGTCTCAATATTGATACAGTTACTGCACAGTACTAGCCTTTACACGGATGCATGGAAATGTATTTGATTATTTACTATTTCTTAGTCCGAGGCTTCTTATTTTTCTTTTTAATTCCTGGAACGATATCCCCAGGCTTGGCTCTTAGTCCTTCCAATGCGTTATCTATCTTATTTCGTCCAGCCTTACCAATAGTTGCACGAGCCCTACCTATCTTTGTCCTATCCTGATTAGACAGTTTGGCATCTTTCCCTTTTTGATTAGGCTTAGCGACTATCTTTTTCGCTCGGGTGACTCTTAATGCTCTGCTTTTAGCCTCAGTTTTCAGTTTCTTTCCGTCTAAAAGTAACGCCTTACCAACCGCCATGGAATCCTTGAATTGAACGTATCCAAACCCCTTGCCCACATTGGTCTTAGAGTCTCTTACTAATCTCACATACTCAATTTCTCCACATGCTTCAAAATGCTTCCACAGCGGCTCTTCGGCGATCTCAAAGTCAAGATTACCAACAAATACACTTCGTTTATGATCTTGGGGTGCAGGATGTGATACACTGTCTACCCGCAAATGATGGTCAAAAAAAACCGTACCATTACCTTTCAACGCCTTACGAACTGCTTTTTTCTCTTTAAATACAACATAAGCGTTAATGGCGGACTGAGTTTCATGTAATTTCTTATTAATGAATGCAGCCTTTCGGGGGATAAGTTCTGAAAATGCTATCGACCTGAACCGTATAGAGTCAACAGAGCCATATTCTGAAAAAAGGGCCTTGAATTTCCTACCGACTTTCTTGTCAACAGCAGTTTCTTTTGGAACATTGCCTACAAATATCGTTCTATCAGCCTTTTCAATTTCTGACTGGTTAGTTTGTAGTATTTCTTCGACTCTTGATTCTTCCTTCTCAGCGTCATGAGTATCTCCATCCTTGAGATCTTCCTCTTCCTCTTTATCCTCCTGCTCCTCGGTACCTAATAGCTTGCTAAAATATTTATCTTCGAGGTCCTCATTATCGTCCCTCTTTCTCTTTTTTGATTTTTTCTTCTCATCCACAGCATTTAAAATTTTTTCAACATCTTCCTCATCACTATCAAAGTCATTATCACTAAGTTCTGAGATCTGTTCATCATCAACCTCTTCTTGACTCTCTTCTTGGTTCTCTTCCTTTTTCTTGTCCTTCTCCTGCTCCAAATCTTGCTTAGTTCTAGGCCTTGAAACAGGACCAGGCTACTCGTTAGAATCTACCACATCATTCAAAACACTGATATTCATACATTACTTTCAAACAGAGCAGCCAAATCTGCATCCACCTTTTTGGGTTCAAAAAGTGTCGTCATTGTGCAGATATATTGGTAGATCAAAAAATTTCAGTACTGTACGAACTATAGTTTTATATAAAAATCGATCTGACATAACTCAATATCTATTAACTATTTCCCCGAACTAATTAGTTTTTACATTAAATACCACTATTTAGCAGCTTAAAGCTTTTGCATAGCAGCAATGTCACTGGATTGGACATGGTCTTCGTCCTCAGCAATGGCATCTTGAAGGTCATCCATAGAAACCTTAGCATCCTCAACGACAGCGTTGATCTGGAGCTTCTTGATACCATAACCAACTTCAATGAATTGATGTCCACCCCAAACGAGACCATCCATTTCAATGGCCTTGACGTTGGCAAGTAACTCATCCAAGTTAGTTTCGTCATCCCAAGGCTTGACATCAATGGTGACGATACTCTTAGCAGCAGGACCAGGACCCTTGGCGGCCTTCTTAGCAGCGTACTCCTTCAATCGCTCTTGCTTGAGCTTCTCAGCTTCTTCGTCGACCTCTTCGTCAGATGATCCGAAAAGATCAACATCATCATCATCACCACCCTCAGCAGCAGGAGCGGCAGAAGTTTCAGGGCCATAAGCAGAGGCATCGGCAGACTTGTCACCAGCAAGAGAAGAGAACTCGCTCTCATAGGAGGCAATATGCTTGTACCATCTGGCAGCATTAGGATATTTCTCAGCAGAAGGAGCAGAACCAACGGCCTTGTAGACAGCAACATCAGCTTGAGAGGCATTGACGCTAAATATTAGTGGAATTCATCGACAAAGGAAAACGTGGTCATTTCACTTACCCCTCGATGTAGCTCTTGTCAGCAAGGTATGAGTCCAAAGTAGCCAAACCTATGAATTGTTAGAATCTGTTGTAGCACTTGCTCCAATACATAAAACTTACCTGAGTCGGTGTTGAGGTTAGAGAATCCCATTTTAATTATTGTTTTGTGGTAATTATCAAGAAAATTGAACAAATTCACACTGTTTAAATAAAAAATTTTCTTGATGCATTGAAAAGGTGAAGTTTGAAAAAAAAAAACCCACAAAAATTTCAGCCGCACTACCACACGAAATCCTATTTTTTTTTTTTTTTTTTTTCCCTGAAAAGTTAAAATTTACCAACCTTTTTTATAAATTCTACAACTTTATAGAATGGCCGACATAGAGGTGGACAAGGAGAACTCTCTGGAGAGTAAACTCGAACGGATAAGACAGCAGTCAACGTCTAAGCTACCCCACCAGAAACATGTAAGCTAGATTTTCGCATCTCTTACCTTGATGATCCACTAACATAACTAGTTATCGATTATTCTTTCGGCTGTCGAAGAGAACTTGAACGATGAGGGGACAGAGCTCTTACCTGTAGCATACTTTGCCTCTTTTTTAGCGCTGATAGAACAAGCAGTGACTGATGAGACAATATCCAACCGTGAACTTGCAAACTCTGCTGTCTACTTATTAGACTTGATATCCCCTTATGTATCGCCTGCATTGCTGAAGTCGAAATTTGCAACTATCGTGCAAAAACTAGCGCTAATTTTAACTAGTCCTGATGCCGATGCAGCCCTTATACGGTCATCTATAGGAGTTCTTGAATCATTGCTGATTGCACAGGATTCTTCTAGTTGGTCGCTTTCAGCATCTCAAATGACCCCCAAACGAGGTATGGTGGGGTTATTGTCATTGGCTACTGATCCGAGACCAAAAGTGAGGAAGCGTGCCCAAGATGCTATTACTAAGGTGCTGAAAAACCCTCCACCAAGCCCCAAAATGGAACACCCTGCTGGAGATCTCTGTGCCGAGTTTGCACTTTCAGCATTGACTGAACAATTAAATGACAAGGGTAAGTCAAATTTGCAAAAAAAGAAGTCCACTGGAAGCACTTCCGAACGAGACGCAAGGTTGATCCATACTTTGCAACTGATTAGAGCAGTTTGTGAGGCCAATGGATGGCCCTCAAGCTCAATCGAGCCTTTATGCGAGCTTTTACTACGAATTACCAGGTCAACTGACCATTATTTGATTTCATCTGCATTTAATGTTTTTGAAGCGATTTTCAAGAGTCTTAACGACGAAGTGGATGCTCCAAAGCTTAGAAAGATTCTAGATACTATTTTTGATCTTTCACCGGCAATCAATGATCAGCACCTGGTTCCTCCATGGATGGCTGTTGTGGCTGAAGCAGGCTCTGCTTATGCAAGGATAGAACCTAAAAGAGCATTTGAAAGTTTACCAGGTGCATTTTCAAACGTTATAAAGTTCCTTGAAGCTGACAATACGAATATTCATATATCAGCAGCCCAATGCTTGGTTGCTTTAATTTCCACTGCTATTACCCCTGAAATCCTTTTGCTCGATAAGTCAGGCTCTCCTCAGAAAGGTACGGAAGATATCTTGGCAAAACTTGCAGATAGCGTTTTTGGCCTTCTACATATAAAGTATCAATCTTCATGGAAAGAAGTATCTGAAATTCTTATTGCATTATTTGATACCTTGAGATGGAGATCAAGCCCTCACTTAGAAAACACTTTAAAGGTTGTTGGCGCTTTAAGAACTGAAGAAGCGTTTGCTGATGGAAGAGAAGAGTCTGACAAGGTTATAGCTGCTGCCATCCGTGCTTTAGGGCCCGAAATAGTCTTGAAACATCTTCCTCTTCATTTGCCACCCGAAGATAAGACTATCAGCAGAGTTTGGTTACTTCCACTGCTGAGAGACAACATTCAGCATCCTACTTTGAACCATTTCATAAAGGAAATTTTACCTATAAGCGATCAATTGTTAGAAAAGATCGGTGATATGAACATGGGAGGTACACCCGAGGGCCATTTAGCTATGCAAGTCAAAATATTTGAGACGCTTGTTGACCAAATCTGGTCACTCTTGCCTCGATATATGGATCTGCCCTTTGATCTTCGTGACTCTTTCACCCAAAAATTTGCCGAAACTCTAGCGAATGTTCTTTACGAAAAAGTTGAATATCGACCTGTCATTTGTCAGGCGTTACGACTGTTAGTTGAAAGTAACTCCGCTTATGCTGATGGTGCTGTTGATGACGACATACTACTCCTACAGAGGTTCCCTAAATCAGAAGCGAAGAAAAATATCAAGTATCTTGCAGATGATTTCAGTTCAAAAATTTTATCTGTGTTATTTAATGTGTTCAGTCAAACCTTACCGGAATCTCGTGGATATGTTCTTGAAACGATCACTGCTTATCTTGCGATAACACCCGTCAAGGATATAGAGACAACTTTCAACAAGGTCAGTAGCTTATTGCATTCTAGTATAGAGTCTGAGAAGGAAGAAAAGAAGGAAAAGAAGAGTAAAAAGGATCCATTTAGAATGAGTGTTACAATTATGGATTTAGTAGTTACAATGTCTAGTTATTTGCCGAGATCATGCCATGGCACATTGCTATCTATCTTTGTACAAACTTCAGGAATAAAAGAAGTACCGTTACTTCAGAAGAGAGCATTCAGAATTATCTCGAGGTTGGCAGAAGTTGGCGAAGCTGGTATTGAGACGTTGAAAGCAAATATCGACAATATTGAGTCTACCTTGATTGACCTTATTGATCAAGTTAGTTCACCCGCACGTGGGGCTAGATTAATTGCAATTTCCCACATTTTAGACATTATTCCTGATACACATTTATATTTCATTCCCTGCTTATTATCTGAGACCGTTTTATCTACTAAGGATGTAAACGAAAAGACTCGTGATGCTGCATTCACTGTATTGGTGAAAATGGGACAACGTATGCAAAAAGGAGGTATAATTCAACAATCAAAGGTTCCAAATATGGGTGAAGATGCTCCTGATACTGAAGCAACTCTTGAGGAATTTTTTACTATGGTTTCTGCTGGATTAGCTGGATCAAGCCCACATATGATTAGTGCAACTATTACTGCTCTTAGTAGAGTCTTGTTTGAATTCCGAGATCAATTGAACAAGGAGTATCTCACAGACCTTGCTTCTACGGTAGACCTTTTCTTAACTTCTGATAATAAAGAAATTGTCAAATCTGCTTTAGGATTTGTGAAGATTACTGTTATTAGTTTGCCTCTTGATATAGTCGAGAATAATCTACAAACCCTTGTGGAGAATTTGATGGTATGGTCACATGAACACAAATCACAGTTCAAGGCAAAGGTCAAACATATCATTGAACGTTTAATGAGAAGACTGGGCTATGAAAAGTTATTACAAGTATTTCCTGAAGCAGATTTGAAACTGCTGACTAATATCAGGAAGCAACGAGCAAGATCAAAGAAGAAGAAGACAGCTACTGAAGTTGACAGTGATAAACCACGATCAAAGTTCAATAATGAATTTGATGAGGCGGTGTATGGAAGTAGTTCAGAATCAGAGGAGTCTGATGATGATGATGAAAAACCTACAAACAAGAAAAGCAATGACAGGTACATTGTTGAATCAAAAGATGTACCCCTTGATTTACTTGATAGCCGTTCATTAGGCCATATCACTTCTTCCAAGCCTAAGGACAAGGGTAAAGGTCCTACCATCAAGGAGAAGAACAAATTTGCAAAGGATAGTACTGGTAAGTTGATAATAAAGGATATCGATCAAGAAAACGAGGATGAAAATGATGAAGCTGCAATTAAACAGGACGCTGTAAATGCGTATATTGACGCAGTCAAGAGTGGTCCAATAAGAGGCCAACGTAATAAGTTGAAGTTTAAAAGATCTCGGAAACATCAAGAAGAAAGCGATGATGAGGGCGATGATGAAGATTCAGCTCCACGTAAACCTAAGAATAGCGGTAAACGGAGAGCCGAACCACGGAAAAAATTCAAGTCTAACCGTAAGCTATAGATTAAATACCTGATAAACAGCAGTTAATACAAACATAAATGAATTTTTCTGTTCCATTATTCTAGTGGTTATAGTCATAGGGCCAAAATGCCAATCTGAAGAATTCTCGAAATACCCATATACAGCTAGCTGTTATATTACGTATAACTACCTATTTATACGCGCCTACCGGTACGTACCGTAGTTACATTAACACGTTATAGATTAATTAAACTTATCGATCGGATCGATATCGCGCGTTATCGCAAACCATTACCCCCGTACGGCTGAACGAGTATATTCATTCGAATTCGCGATGCAAATATGCAAGCACCCAAACGCATCATATTCATATCATATTCATATCATATGTTATATCTACCATTATATATTAATTACTAGAGGATATATTCAACATCACTTCGTCCTCTGTTTACCCCAATTCATTGTTTCCAAGTAGAGTGGGGTAGAAGAAACCATGGCACCAACATGGTTGCCACAGAATGTTCAGAAACGCATATTTAGATATATTTTAAACAAGCTTTCCCTCTTTTCCAACATAGACTTGGACAATCTAGCCGTGACACTTGGTACTACAAGCAATATTAGTTTAACAGATGTGCAGCTTGATACCGAGCGGTTGTCTATACCTGGTGTGTCTGTGCGAGATGGGGTTATTAAAAATCTGGAGCTGAAACTAGATGTGATGAGTAGAAATGGCGTCGTAATAAGCGGATCTGATATCTGTATTGTTGCGGCAGTGTCCCCTGCAAAACTTGAAGAAGAGGAGATAAATGAGTTACTTGCACGTACTACTACTGATTTGACTGAGAGCATTTTTTACGATGCTAACAAGGATAGCAAGGAAGAGGATTCAGGATATGAAAGTGAAGACGCCGGGTATGGGATGGGGGAGTTCACAGGTGTAGTGAATAAGATAGTAGATACTGCCATTTCTCAAGTGAAGCTGAATCTAACTAACTTGAATCTGAAGATTATTTTAGACGAGGATATCACGGTTGAGACAAGACTGGGGTCATTCGACTTCGTTAGTAAAGATGGGAAACGGTTTATACGCTTAGGGGATATACAAGTTTATAAGACCTATGATAATGAAGACGACTCTGATAGCTCAGATGAAGACTATGAGGATGGATCACCTGATTATCACACAATGGAAGTCTCCAATATGATGCAAAGCACAATGTTCACTGCTAAGGAAAGCATGTATCTAAGTGCGATGTCGGAATTGGAACGCAGTAGAGTGGCCAAAATAGATCCACCATTATTGTTTAAAGTCTCTCATACTGAGATTGAGTGTGACAAACAGTTTAGAGACTTTGTGGCTAATATTGGTGATATACAAATATTGGCTACTAATTGTTTATCTGCATTGGATAGTTTCAAAGTGTTGATAGAGAGTACGCTATCCAACAGAAACGCTAGGCCCGACGAAGAGGTTGAACGAGAGTTAAGTGTAGAAAAATTGCATATAGGCAAGATCAGTTTGATAAATTCAGACTTGCTGGAGGAAGCACACAATGTTTTAAGGATAGATACAAGTGAAGTAATATTTATTAATGGAAAATCAGTGGTAGTGGGTGAGTGTGTCGTATACCGTGGAGATAGAAAAGTGCTATATTTTGAAGGAGAGAAGGAAAAGTCGAGGGACATTACAGTGAAATTAAGTACATCTACTGTTACGTTATCCAAGGGATGTAAAGTTGACTTGAATCTTGATGATGTATTAGATATCAAAGCACTCAGCATGGCTTTACCAAATATACTTAATCTATTTCACCATAATAAACCGGAAGTTCATTTTACTTCTGGGCCTAACAAAAGTGGACTGACATTACAGGCTAATAATTTAGAAATTGCATTTAGCACTGCATCTTTACGAACGGAATTATGGGTATCTCCGATTAAATTCGAAGATGGGGTACTGTCAATAGATGAAGTTCAAGTAAGTGGTGAACAAGGTATGAAGGCTGAAGTCAAAAAGTGCGCGATACTTTTCGCAGATATTCCTAGAGCTATTATAAGACATGAAGATTCTATCGAAAAATCCAGTCCTGTATACGCAAAGCTTACTATAGAGACAGTATCATCTGTTATTTTTGTGGATTTGGTGCAGCGATTGTTACAAGAAGTTTCTTTAGCCATGACTTCTCGTGAGGTAGATACAAGTGGTAAGCCGTTCAGTAGTTCTAGCACTACTAACCTGCAAGAATCGGTCAGTCTCAGCATGGTAATTAGAAAGCTCTCATCACAGTTAGTATTTTCGAATAGGTTAGGAACAATTGATCTGGATTTTGGTGGTGTGACTACAAACTTGCTGAATTCAAGAAGTATTCAAACCACTATTGATACAGTATTTGTCACTCGTGATTTTTGCGACCTGGATCCTAAAGTAGGAATGACCCCCTTGATCCAATATGCTAATCCTCAACGCAAAGATCGACCAATGGTATATTTTGCTATAACATCGTCAAAGGTCTCAGAAGTAAGATTATGCAATACAAAGTTTGATTATCACATTAGACTGCTAAAGCTGTTTGAAGAGGAGGCTTCTACAGAACATCATGTAAATATAGACTCGCCTGGTGTCACAATTGGCGATGGTATTCAAGCATCAGCTTCCACTATTCACATCAATGACTTAAGATGTCCGATTTTTATTGACGATTGTGCTATTGGGTTGGAACCATACCAGCTGCTTAGCCGTGGGGTGGCAGTTATAAGGGAAGCTACAGCTGAACTGAAGATAACTCCTGGAAAAGAAGCAATTGTTGACCTTTTAATTCGTCAAGCGGGACTACTATTGGTTGATGATGTGAATATATTGGAACTCACCGGCAAGGAAAGTCATTTGGGCCGAGATAAGCGGGTGCTAGGCGCCGAAAACACTTCATTACTTGGCGTATATTTAAGGCAGGGGTATGTTGGGGTAGGGAGTGTTCCTAATATGACCTGCAAGCTTGCTATAGCCCCAGGAGACCAAATGAGCTTGACTATAAGCAGTGAATCGTTATTCTTGGAGACATGCGCTGATTCTACTCAAACACTTATTCAGCTTATTAATGGCCTTAAACCTCCTGTTGAAGCCAGCACCGAGAGAAAATATCATACTGAAGTTTTACCGGTGGATGTATTTAAGGATGTGGATGACACTGCATTTATGGAGAAAACTATGAATCTTTCTGAATTTGATTCTAACTCTTCTAGCGGGGTTAGTCAATCTCACATTGAAGGTAATGCTGCTAGTATGATAGGCAGAAGTTTTGGTGGAATATCGCGACTGGATTTCATTGATAGTTATGTTGATAGAAACTCGAAATCACGGTGGACCAATTCGTCGTCAATAAACTCATTAGAAACTAGCGAGTATTCTCAAGCAGATTCATTACTGGATAAGGATCTTTCTACTCTAGCGAAAAATAAAATGGGCCTTGCAGCTAGTCATTCGAGCAAGTCGACTGACAAGTCGTTACATGATATCAGCATTACAGAGGAACATTTTTCAAATAGCATTCATGGTGGTGATACTGACGACGATGCAATTGAAGAAGTTCAATCTATCCCATTCAAAGTAGACTTGAAGGACTCAAAAGTGGTGTGGAATCTTCATGACGGATATGATTGGTCATATACTCAAGATGTGCTTAACCGTGCTGTCAATGAAGTTGAACGAGAAGCTGGCGAAATTCATAAAAGTAGAGCAAGACCAAATGATCGCATATCACCCGGTCAACAAAGTAAAGCAGACGTTCAGAGTCCCGAAGGTGAAACCGAAGAAGTGGAAGAAGTAGTGGGCGATTATCTTTTTAATTCAATATATATTGGTATACCTACGAATCAAGATGTTGGTGATTTGAGAAGAGCTATCAAACGTGATATTTACGACGAATCAGAAACCATGAGTACCAATACTTACAATACCATTTCCAGGTCATCATCTAAATCACGGTTAACGGAGCTAGCTCGGAAACGCACACTCAATCTACGCCGGTCAAAACAGCATAAAGTACAGTTTGTTTTGGATGGGCTATCTTTACATATGTCTATTTATGGAAATGTGAGTGATCTCAGTTCAAATATTGATGGTCAGCTTCTGAGCCATCTTGATTTACGGATCCGTGACTTGGAAGTTTTTGACAATGTACCTACTTCGACCTGGAATAAGTTTTTATCATATATGCGTACTGCAGGTGAACGGGAGGCCAACTCTAACATGATACGTGTTTCAATGGATATGGTACGACCGTTTCCAAGAGTAGCCGTATCCGAAGCAGTAATCAAAGTGTCTGTGTTACCTCTTCGGCTACATGTTGACCAAGATACTTTAGATTTTATCACAAGATTTTTTGAGTTTAAAGACGAAAGGGCAATAATTGATGATACTATACAAGAGGAATTATTTATTCAAAAATGTGATGTAAACGAGGTAAAAGTAAAGCTTGACTACAAGCCCAAAAAAGTTGACTACACTGGGTTGAAATCAGGTCATACCACAGAGTTTATGAATTTTTTTATACTTGAAGAGGCTGATATCATATTAAAGGGGGTGACAGTATATGGTGTTAATGGGCTTCCACGACTAGCTGCTGTACTCAATTCTACTTGGATGCCTGATATCAGAACAACTCAGCTTGCAGACGTACTTGCAGGTATTGCACCGGTAAAGTCATTGGTAAAGTTAGGGAACAGTATCAAGAAGCTGGTTGTTATACCCGTACGCGAATATCGGAAAGATGGGCGCTTAGTCCGAGGAATTCAGCAGGGCGCATGGGATTTTGCTAGAACCACTACTAGTGAATTAGTCAAACTAGGGGCGAGAGTGGCTGCAGGCTCACAGGCATTGTTGGAATCTGCTGAACAAGCTATGGGTGGGTCAGGCGCATCAGCACGATCACCATCAAATCGTCGCCGATACATTTCTCCATATTCGGATAACTCTGAAGATTATGAAGTTGAGGAAGACGAAGAAATAAGTAATGCTGACATTAGTGTTATCCAAGAGGAAGAACGACGAAAACTGGTAAGCTTGTATGCTAATCAGCCACAGGGGTTCCAAGAAGGTATAAATAGGGCATACCAAAGTTTAGGGCGTAACTTTAACATTGCAAGACAAGCAGTAGCAGAAATAGGCAATGAAGCTGCTGAAACCGGCACAGCTAAAGGGGTAGCGGTAGCAGTAGCAAGAGCAGCTCCAGTAGCGATCATCAGGCCCGTGATAGGTGCAACTGAAGCCGTTTCCAAAACTTTGCTGGGTGTAACGAACCAAATTGACCCGGAACAGATTCAAGAGGTCCAAGATGTAAGTATATGTGGATCAGCAGAACTAAAGACCGTTCACTCTAACATTTTAGAAATATAAGCATACTGGGAATAGTCCAAGAGCTAGTCCAGACTCCAGATAGCTAATTATGGTATATTGCAATTGCATTAATGTATATAACAGTTAAAATTTAATTTAATATTTTTGATTTTCATATGGCAAAGCATGTTCGTGGATGAATGCATGCATATTTCGAACCACCTTAAGCTTAGTTAAAGTTTGATACCAAAGCTAGTAAATGTTGGATTTATACACATCTTCAATTACCTAATCACATCAAAGATGATCAATACA